>CABEEJ010008586.1:0-23050 GCA_901482245.1 Timema douglasi
CTAATACAAAGAATTATTTAACATTTTATTTGATGTCTAATTATTAATTTTATTTATTGTATCTATATATTTTTTCTCTTCTTATGATCTCAACAATACTGTGCTAAACGTTATTAAATTAGAATTATGATTAACCGGAATTCCATAGTTAGGATTTGGATGTGGACAAAAAGGAAACCACAATAAATTCATAGAGTGCCAACAATTGTTTTTTTATACATTTATTTTTATTTGTAGCCCTAATTACATTTTTTTCAACAATCCATTTTTTTTTAATCTAAATTGTTCATGTTCTTTTTTAGTTTTAAGTTCACCCAGTGGTCTCGAGGTTGAGAGTCGTTGTGCCACTGAGTTTATATCCGAGGTAAATGATTTGTTCCTTTTTGATTATTATTTTTCCCCTAGATACCAGGGGTGGCGCCCAACAAAAACACGAATTATATAGATAAAGAAAACATATTTTTTCATTTAAACCTATTATTTTAGTATATTATATTATAAGTTTATTATATTATTATTATATTATATATTTTTTTTTTATTACAACCTTCAACCGTGTACCCACCGATGCAGATAATACTGGAATTAGTATGTTTATTAGGATTTTTATAGGGAGAAGGTTTCAAAAACATACAAACATTTTACAATATTTGTGGTGTTGTTTTATAGATATTGTTACTGTCAATAAAAATTGACAGGTACAAATTACATGACTTAAAGTATGAAAACATTAAAATAGATCTAGTGTGATTGACTACCTATGAAACTCGGGCTTTAGTTATTCTATGCATATTTCCATCATTTGCGGCCGTCCAATGACCGTGACTTATCCGGTTATATTACGGCTAGAACCCGCACCGGTTTGCACGTGGACTAAATTTCATGCTCGTATAATTTACATTGCCAGTAATGAGAAGGTAGGGGACGAATCATGAAATTTTTATATTGATTTTACCTAAAAATCTTCCCCCTATCCTTCTAAGCAAGTTATTGTACATATTTTCCTAACCATACCTTCCTCAGCAATACTTCGTTAGTGTATATATAAATGCATGTAGAGTTGATGGTTATAAAGACGCAATGGGAAAACAAATATATTATTAGGTATTCGAACAATTCTTATCAAAGGTTTAGTTCTCTAAATGTTCTATATAAAGAATGGATGGTACTACTTTCTTACAGGAGGGCAAAATTTAAAAAATAAATTTGGTTAGGAAAATATTGGTATTCATTAATTAATCTTCAAATTTAATGTTAGAAATGTTGAACGAATATAATATACTTAAATGAATAAGTTTAAATACATTGAGAATGTATGGCAATAATTATAAATAACCTAAGTGATTAGTATGTTTAAAAGTTTGTCTAGAAAATCTATATGATTGTGTGTGAGATGAGTGAATCTGTAAGGTGGTAATTCTTGAGAGAGAAGACAGATGCTAATTAGTAAATTATTTTTCAAGATAAACTTTTTTATTTTTCATGGTTGAAGAAACTTGTTCGCCTGAATATGAGAATTCAAACTTTGTCATATATTTTTGGGCATTATTTACAAAGTTTATGAATGTTGATTTTAGCCTGGTTTTATATAAATATAATTCTATTGTGTTTAGTAAAAACCTAATTCACAACGCAAGACATTAAAATTATATATATCGCGAGCCGGATTGAACAAACAGGCGGGCTGTAGTTTGATCATCCCTGATCTAAAGTAATTTTATTATTATTATTATTATTATGCAATTCAACACAATGGTAGAAGATGAATTAAAATAAATAATTACAATAAGAAATGTTGTTAGACAAAACGACTCCGTATTTGCGTAGAAAGAGGATGAGAAAAACTGTCTCGGTGGCCACATTTATTAGATCGTCACTCTCGAACTTTACTGGGCTCTCAATGCCAGGAAGACAAGTGTTGGAATTCCGGGTGGGTGTTTAAGTGTTGTTTTTTACAAACGGTTTTTCTACCCTCCTTCCCCACACATATGCGGGTTCACTTCCTCTAAATTTAACCTTTCGTATTCTTTGCAAATTCGATTGATAAGTATGTATTTTTCCAGCCCAAACGGCTAGAAATATGAGGTGCTAAAGATAATAAAAATAAAGGCTGAGAAAAAAACTATGAAAATAATATATGTCTGCGGTCTTTTAATTTTTTTGTCCACATTCTCATCTGTACAAACAGGTACCCTTCTAATATTGCTTTTATAAAATCACTAAGAACGATTTAATATATACATTTCAGGTGATTGGGACATTTAGTTCTATGTGGGCTTAAGTTCCACCTGCTGTGGAATTGTGTGCCATTTATAGTAGAAAGTCTTAATTTTCAGTTTAGAAGCACTTTTTAATTCTTCCAAAGTCAAGTCATATATTCTTAAATATTTATGTGTATCTTAGTTGTGATGGTATTGTAATTAAAGCCTTTAATGTTTTTCACTCTCAAGGTTCTTTATTTGGTGGTGATGTTGGAGATATAGGGGGTGTCAATATTTTAGTTAATTTTACTTTGAAATGTGAAACTATACCATTATAAAATATACTAACTACATGCAAAAAAAAAAGTTCTTTAAAATGCTTTCCACAAGATTTAAAATAAAATCACTTCCCTCAAAAAATATATTCAAAGCCATTCCTATACTAGGCAACCTTAAAAAAAACCTGAATGTGTTAAAAGTATCCTTTGAACAAGCAAGCTCGGAAAAGACAAAGTGATTCTATGTCACGAAGCTCCCTCCTTTGAGCCACCTAATAGGGGATGATGTTGTAAGGGTGGGAAAAGGATTACAAGGAAAAGCTTAATGGGTCAGGCTTCGGTAGACATCAGGAACGTGTCCTAACTTTGTGTGTGGGGAGTGTAGCGGTGGTAAAAAGATTCATGCTCTCACAATGACATAGACAAGGCAGGAAAATGACTGCCAAAATTGAAAAGGATGGTTAGAGGAGGGGATATAACTCCACAACTACTGTTAGGGGTGTTCCTGTTTAAATTAACATAAGGGAGTAAGGGGTCTAGGAGGAAGGTATAGAGAGTGGGTTTTGAATGACAAGATGAGAGAAATTCATAGCCTGAAGTGGGGGATTAAAGTGTTCGTGCCTCTTTGTACATGATAGCTACATGACGTTTCATAGCGAAGTAAAGAGTCGCTTAATCTGACTAAACGAGATTAAAACCTAATCTGGCAGAGGTTTGTGCGGCTTGATTCTTTATTGAAGAGTTGTATATATTGGAGAATATTTTTTTCGTCTCTTACTACCAGTTCATGCCATATAAATTTTAATTATTTTAACACAGTAGTCAGTGGTGGATTCAAGAACACGTCCCCCCCTCTCGATTTTCGGAAAATATTCAACAATCGTTTGAATTACTTATAGCCAACAAAAATTGATAGTTAACAGATAAAAAAGACGCAGTAAAAACAAATAAATCCAGGTTTTCTATCTAATATAAAGGTACCGACACGCTGGAGAATTGAAACTATGAAATTATTGATAGAGAAATCCAAAAAAGTCGATATGCCAATGGAAGTTATTCCAAACATTGAGTGCTTATTGAGTGTTTACTCACTAGTTTTAATAATCTCTCTATGATGGCAGAATATTCTAAGGCGGGGCTTGGAAAATAGTCGATCTCACTTAATTTTTCTGTCTGTCGCGCAAAGAAAGCCACATTGTCATAAAAGTTCAATATTTGAACCATCTAAGCTACCCAACTTATTGAGTACGTATAGATAATACTTGAGTGTGACAAAGATTAATTTTACAAATAAATAGTTTAGTATAAAAATATAGACGTAATATTTATTATATAAGTTCTTCTTGAAAGGATGGAAACACAAGTATTTGATCAAAATTTGAATTTAATGAATAAATATATAGAGGTATAGACACACACCCAAAAAAACTATAGTATAGAAATGAAAATGGGACATTTTCTAAGTTTATATGTCGATCCTGGCCCAAATAGTGTAATTACCCTGGTTTAAGGTGGTGATGTAGGGGATGTGAGAAAGGGTAAGTATTTCTACCGTTTTTATATCAAAATATTTTTACTGTCAAAATTACCCCAATTTTTTATATTTTTATTTTATTTATGTATTCTAAGTGCTCTTTCTGGCCCGATTGATTATAACAGTACACGATAATTCATATGAGCGAGAGTTAAAGGGTTATTCAATCTTTCCTGGACAGGTATACTCACGTTTCGCTTCCAGAGTTATTTTACTTGCCGCTATAGATATGGAATCAACTGCTTTACTTCCCTCCCGAAGGAAGTGATGATACGGATTTTTGTTGGTCAAGAAAAATCCATCGATCCCAGCTGGGTTCGAACCCATGAACATCGCGTTCTGAGGTGAGCACTTTTCCCAAGACCACCAAAGTCAACAAATATCAACAATTACTTTAACATAAACGTAGCGTTTAATTTTCTTCACATGGGGACCTCAACAGCTGTTCTTGAATGTCTCTCAATGGTGTCTTTGAATTTAATGAGAACTTATTCCATTCCTTTAAATAATTTTATCATCTAATACCGTTAAGCTCCTGACATATATTCCACAAATGTTAATATCAACATGTAGAGAAAATTAAATTCTACGTTTGTACTGAAGCAATTTATTTTTTATTTTTATCAAAACATGTTTTGCTATAAAATAATACTCCTAGAACACTTGCATTTTCTCGCGTTCCCTTCATTCTCACCTCAAGTCCTCACTCTTGAACTGAAGATAGTTTAAAAAAATTGATTTTCCACTTTCCCTTCACCCAAATACGCAAGCAATTCCTTTAAATTCTACTTTCTTCATCCATAACATATTATATTAATTGTATATTGTCATGGAATTGTACTAGTAGGGAAATACAATAGTTTGATGATGGGATTGAGGAAGGGGAGAAAAAAACTTCTTGAAAGTATCTGTAGCTATTTTGATTAAAATTAGTTTATAAGTCCTATTTAACATCACAAACCAAAGGGTGGTTCTCATTTTTGGGGAAAATTATTTAGATATCTCTAGTTTTGATATCTTAATAACTCTTAAATGGATGGAATAATTTATAATTTTAAAGTTATAAGACCATAAAAAAATGTAAATATTTCATTAGAAATATAGTTTTATAAAACCAAATGTTATTAGGATGTAATAAAATACATTTTTTAATAAAGTTCAGAGAAATAGGGAGATGAAACTTTATAGAATAAATACTCTAAAATCTAGATAATTACCATCATTCGTAATGGGGCTGAGTTCATATGAAACATTATCTAGAGCTTATACAGGACAACGTTAGACACTAAATAATTAAATTAAGGGCTTATGTTTATTAAAACCATCCATCAGATTGTTAAAACACGTTAGATCTCTACACGTTATTTAAGAACTTGCTATTAAAAAAAAATTAAGTGATGTCGAATAGCATCAACATGTCTTGATATTACTAAAAAAATTATATTTGTAATTATATGATTAAAAAAGAATTTATTGGAAAAGTTAAAGTTAACTTACTTTCGACTACGTTTGACTTGAAATGCCGTAATTCTGGGATTAAAGTAAATGGTTAGAAAAAATTAAGTTGTATTTTAAATAGATTGCTAACGTAATTTTTAAGATGATTGATATTTATTTTTACTGGTTTTAAATATTGAGATGAATAGGATGTTAATTAGATTATTGTGATAATATTTATATTAAAGTAGGTACTGCAGATGCGTTTCATTTTGTCATTAAATTTAGTTAAAAGTTAATGTAATACTTATTTTAAAAATCGAATACACAAGTTGGTAGTTCCTTTTACAATAATACTCCTTATAAAATAACATTAAAATAGAACATTACAGTCTTTAAAATCAATTAATATGGCTGAGGGTACATTTGTTATTAATAATCTCGATTCTCTATATTTTATTTAAACTGATATAATTTATTTACATTAAAGCCATTTGCTTTTAGGTAAATTAGTGCAAACAAGTTTCACTATTTTACTATTTTTATAAAATTCAAAGAATAATTAAAAATTGTTACCTGAAAAGGCGTTTAACATGATATACTTTACATTCGGTGAATGTATGCAAACTATTATAATATAACTCTTGATATCATGAAAACATTTTGAAGTTCTCTAATTAAAAGTTTAGGTATCGCACAATAACCTCAAAATGTCTGAACTCTTGCTAAGATTTACTACTAAACCTCCGATTCAGAAAAGTAATAATATTGGCCTACTGTAGTGTCACAGGTTCAGCAAAAAACAAACGCAGAACTAAAACGAGGTCACGTGACATGTTCTAAACTAATCACGAGGTTTCCAGCTCATCAGGGTGAGCTGTTCTGTAAAAAGTTCAACTCACCTGTACTTCATTTGCTTTGCCTGAGATCATTGGAACGGAAGACTCAATCAAATCTCAACACCAACCAATTCAAATCAATGCTCATTCTCATGCGCATTTGAGAGCGCTTGCGCTGTAGAGCTAGAAGCAAGCAGACAGCTTCGTTGGATGTTGTAAAGAGATTTGAAATAACCCGTTGATATAAAGCGTGCGTATCGATGTAATGGAATGTTTCACGAAACGGCATTATAATTTGAAAACATCTATCAGGAGAATGATCTAAAATATATGTTCATCCCCTAGAAAAGAAACTGTGTCGGTAATTATAAGTTTTAATTTTGCATTGCAATGCATCATAGATAGGTCAACACACATTGTGTTAAATTACTGGGCTAATCAAACAGATTATGCTTTCTATTTTCGTTAAACGTGTAGATCAAGCTTTAAACTTAAGCTTAAGCTTTATGAATCGTATCTACTAATTTTTACTCCCAAAAAAGTGTTTTAAAAAAACAACAATGTTTTTTTCTTCAGTTAACCAAACCTTTTATTTTTTTGAGTCCAGATTATCCTTCCTCCTATACCCCAACTCTCAACCCTCAACGTACCCCTTCAAAATGTGCGGTGGCTATTAAATCACCGCGCAAGTTGCGATTGCTTCTTTTAAGTACTGACCCAAGTCAGTACGGGTAAATATGATCAAAGGCCATCTATAGGTAAAATTGAAGAGGATGAGGAAAGCAGGAATGAGAAGAGGTTCAGACTAAAAGGAAGGGGGGGGGGGAATATAGGGTGGTTGTTTCATACACACAAACATACACACACGCTTACTTGCAAGCGGGTAACAGGCGCGACATATTGTACGGGCCACGTGATTAGCAACCAGACTACCCCTAGTAATTAGTACACATGCAGGCAGGAACAACAAGACACTACATTAATTCTCACATGCGACCCTACATGCTTTGGACAGACAAAATGAACCACGCCGCTTGGAAATGGAATAATCTATCACCTTGATTTATTTCCCACTTTATACACAAACAATGTTATTATTTGTTTATTATTATTTAAAAACCACATCATATAGATATGTGATTAATTCCAAAAATCTTAATATTACTTTGGAATGAACGTTACATCAGATTATATGGATTCTGAAATGTAAGCCTACACTTTTTTGTCCCTCAATTCTATATAAGGTATGCTAATTTCTGTCTAAAATGAGAGCTTACTAAAAATAACTGTCCCAACAAAGCTATAATGATAGAGTCCTTCCCAGAAAGTTACTTGTATTAGTTTGTGTGCACCACACATTTTCACAAATCAGGTAGGAATTGAGAAGGTACATTTTAAAATAAATGTATCCTCAATATTATTAAATGAGAGTGAGAAACCATTTATAAAAATCTGCAGTACATGCATCTGAGATGCATAGCTTGATCTCTTCGTCACCGGAAATATAGTTTATAGAAACTATATTAGACTACTGATATCAGAAAAATATAATTTGAAAGCGTTTTATTTTAAAATACAATTAAGTGTTTTGCTTTCATTTGTTTAACCATAAATAAACATATTCTTTAACTTCTTCAATGTTGTCCCTACACATTCATTGTTAATATGCGGGTTATCCTGCAAGGTATTAATAAGAGGTGCCCACAAGAACGTATTTTAAATCCTTTAAACGTCTACTCTTGAATGAAATTTGGAGATTTTTTTCAAATCTATTGTTTCTCCATACGTGGTATACGGAAGTAGAGTAGAAAGGTTTGTTAAAACATTAACCCAATCAGGCTAATGCTTGCCCTCATCAAGATTCTAACTTACACCTAAATTTAGGTTTGGTATTTCTGCAAGAATAAATAACAACATGCCCTGTTGGTTCTATTTTTAAGATAAGCTGCAGTATCTAACGAGTGGTTTGCGTGATTTTGTTTGTGTTGCTCAGTATTCTTACAAAATATAACATCGATAATAAAATGTATTTATTCTTATTGAAGAATATAAAACATTACTTTCTCCTTATGAATCTCATCTTATACCTGTCCAATCCAGACACATATTAACAATAATGTATTAGAAATGAGGAAGCTACCATTTATATGAAAATATGTACACCCGCTTTTTCATGATAGGAGGTTAGGAAACAGTTTAGGGGGGGAAAAAATGCCTCATTAGGCATAAAGAACAAACGTAAAGCTTGTATAATCTTTTCTTCAGTGATATCGTAACTATAGCGTGAATCCTGAGCGAAATAGCTTAGAGATTTCCTTAGTGTTTTCCACTTTCTATTATTTTCTACTTTTACTAAACCCTGGTCGAATTATGACGAATAAATGTTGATAGATCATATGGGTAGTATAAAAAGGTGCGACATATTTATTATATAAAAAACCCATAATCTATATATTATACGAGTTTTGACTTTTTCATCATCAGTAAAGTGGAAAATACTTAAATGGAAGCACTGTAACCATGTCCACAAGTGTTGGTAAAATAAAATGTATATTAAAAGGTAGTGTAAACAACGAAATACCTACTCCAAATGATTTGTTATTATAGATATTAGATTGTTATTTTTTAAATTCACTATGCAGAGATTATATTTTTATTTTCATAGCACTACTGAAATATTTGATTTAGAATCAAGATAACATTGAGTAAAGCTATGGTGATATTTATGTTTCAAAACAAACATAGCTTAAACACAATGGAGCTTTATTTCTGGTCTATTGAAGACTGGGTACTCTTATATTAAGTAGCGTCTTTCTTAGAAGAAAGTATTAAGCTATAGGAAATTAAATCGTGAGTCACCAACATTTTAAAAGTATATGATAAACATTAATTCTCTAATTTTATTGGTTAGATCTATGGTTCTTTTGAACACCCATATTTAAAAATGTTTGGTTTCAATAATGTGTAATTTTATTAAATTATTACTAAGACACTGATTATATCCACACAAAAATTATAAAATTATACTAATGAAATAATAAACATATAAAAACCCCAAGACAGCACATTTTTTTGCCATACCAGGAATAGATCCCAGTATCACTTACTTAAAAGCGTTGTGAACATAACACACAATAAGTAAATCAGAAGGTATACAGTTATTAAATTATTAGATTCCATTGAAATGTTGATTTAACATCTTAAATGCATTTGGCTTCTCTTTTTTTAATCATAGCGACATTAATTTTTGAAAGTTAATAAATGTTCGTTTAACGCACCTTGGGGAAGTGATAGGTTTAGTCCATACTCTTCTGTTACTATTTTATAGTAGTAGTAGTAGTAGTATGGATTATGCCTGTCTCTTACATAAGTAATTTTGGAACTCGAGAGAAGAATGTTCCATGTTGATTTTAACATTTTTTTTTTAGCTTTTTCAAAACCTGAGGTAACGTGATTTTATATATGCCTCTGCCAGGCTATTGTTTTTTTATAGTTAAATATTTTTCTTGTAAATATGGCATAATCCATTGGCTAAAACAAAATCTATAGGTCCAGTCAAGTAACCATCGTGTGCTGAATCCCCTTTAAGATTGCCAACCTGAAAATAATTTTTATTTTTAAGAACTTGTTAATGAAGTTTTAGCTTTGTATTATATCGTTAAGTTTGAAGAAATCTCTCGATGGACAAATATACGTCATGGTTGTGTGTGAGGTTTCATATTTCTTTGAACCTTAACGGGAAGTTTGAGAAACATTCCGGGAAATAGACAGACAGACCAAAATAAATCACATGACTTTTATTATAATTGTATTTCCTCGTTAGTAGAATTTTTAAATACTCATTAACAACACACATTGAAACAATATCCAGGTTCATGTGGATAACACATATTATTCTAGTCATACTGTCCGTCTGTTTTCAAGCCACACATGACCTTCATTTTTTTAAGGTTGTTCTGCTTCGGGACGGGGTGCAGTGTGTTTGTTTGACCGGTCTAATGCTTTTGCCTATGCTCGTGATTTTATTTTAATCATGCGCTTTGTATAGTTTGTTTGCATTGGTACTACAAATAGATTACATCAAAACATACAAAGGGTAAAGTTAGCCTTTGAAAACTAATTAATATTTTGTTTTGAATTAGTCTATTACTATTACGTTGTATTGTGTTTTAACTTGTTTGTCATTCGTTCCCCTGTAAGCTAATAACTAATACCAAACTATTTTGTATATATATTAAAATTTCTTATTTGTGTATTTATCCTCCCTTTCTAAGCATATTTTTTGTTTTACTAGTATACTAATTCCAAATTAACTTAACATATACATCAATTATCTTAAGAATGGTCATTCTTGGCAGATATTTAATGTTATTAGATCTACTTTCTTGAATTCACACTTCAAGCTATGTGATTTGCATTTGTATTATTTTTTTGATAATATTTTTACCTATAAAATAACATTAATAATACAGTAAAATGTTATCAGTATTGAAGGTAAAAACTATACTATTTTTAAGGTGTTTCTAATGTCCATTTGTAGGAAAATCAAGGAATAAGCTAGGACGCTTAATACTGCAAACCTAGCCTTGAGCCATGATATAGAGTCTATTAATTTAATTGATAACCTGTACTAGTGGGTACACAAACAAAGATATCCGCCTCGTATAGTTTGGATTGTAAATTACTTAAAGGTCAGAGTTCGAATAACGGCCAGGTCTACTGAAGACTTTTATCAAATCAATTATTTCCCACTATATTTCCAGACAAATATACGTAAATTTATTCTAAGTCTTACCTTTCTCATCACCATACAATTATTGTGAATTTATGTGAAATCCGGATGTATATCAAGAGTCTGTCTCACCCCCCGGATAGTGAATAACTTAGGTATGTAATAACTTATACAAAACGAACCCAGGCATCCAATTGTATTGCATTTTTCTGTATTTTACTTTATACAACAGTGAAATAAGTATCATTTAAGATAGATGCATTGGTAAATGAGAAAGTATCAATCGTTGCCAGGCCAAAAGTATTACAATCAAATGGTATCATTAAGTTTCTAGAACAACCTCTGTCTTCTAAGTTTTTACTGCCTCTATTCCTTCACCTTAAATCACCCTTGTAATGTCAGTATGAGAGAAGGGGGGAGGGGGGACTATTTAAATTCTTATCTAAAGACAAGTAGGCAAGCTCGTTTATGATTTTAAAATATCTTAAATTTGATACTGTATGTGATCTTATGTTATAGGAAGGCTGGATATAGAATCTTTTTTCATCAAACCAAGTCACATAGTTTCACAAATATGCTTAAAAAGTAATTAAAAATGAGCCATTGTCACATTTAACTTATTATTTTCTACCAATAAAACTCAAAACATAGGATTGTTATTGAAAATATTCATGTTGGAATCATTCTAGTTTATTTTGGGGTAAACCAACTTTTTAAATACGCATCATAAAATTAAATACTGTATTAGAGCTGAAAAGTACGAAAAAGTATTCTGATTGATCCTAATTTCCTTGTTTTCAAATGAATTATGCAGAAAGTTGCACTTTTTTTAATATTTTGTTACTCTAAATTAATCTTGTATCTAACTATCCTGGTATTTGATCTTTAGATGATATCTTAAGACCACCAGAAAAATACGACCTAGTGGGCTATTTTAGCACCACCTCTTTTTAGTTGTTTGAGTTATTCGCTTATGTACTAATTACATTAATGGGTTAGGAATTGGGGAGGTTGAATTTAAAGGAAGTGAGCCCACATTTTCGTGGAGGAAGAGTGGAAAACCTTCTAGGAAAACCACCCCAGTTCATCCGACTGACATTCGAACCTCAATCTCACTGTCTTCGGCAGTCTAACTCAACATGAAACTAGCGCGTTAACAAACTACGCCACCGAGGCGGGTCATAATTTATTGATGGGCAAGTCCGTAAACAATGAGCAAATATTTATGTTTTTTTTATAAGTCAGCTGTATGCCAGGTCATACTGGTAGTGAATAGGCAATTTACTTCTTCATGGGGATTTGGTGAGGACGTTGCAGAAAGTTTAAAAATCACTCGGACTAAAGTAATATTGCCTAAATATTTATTTAAGAAATTCTCACTTGTCCTAAATATACTAATTTTGATATAAATTTAATTAAAAATAGTCTATACGTAGTTAATTTGACTGAAATTCATGTGGATTATTATTCTTTTGATATACAATTTCACTAATCATTTGGGTTGGGTTGGGTTTCACACATATTATTATGTGCTAACTACGAAAATTTATTAGCTATAAGTAAGGTTTAATTTAGTGGAAGTGTACCACATTTGCGTGAATGGAGGGTGGAAAGCCATTTACAAAAATCAACGCTCCGTACACCCAAATGGGATTAAACCGCGATCTTCCCGTCTTCAGTAACCTAATATATTACGAGAGCAATACCTTAGACCATATGGCCACCAAGCAGTTTAGTGCTCTAGTGAATTATGATAACAATTCATAGATACATTTAAAACATACACTGTTTACCCTGGCTACACTCCACGACACGCCACTGAGTACCACAGTGTTTTTCATTGACGAAACGCGTGCCACAAGCTACCTAGTTGCAGTACTAATTCCGCTTCTAGCGCCTGATGGACAAGAGTATGCAAGCGTTGCAATAATGGAGCCTAGAGGGAAGTATGCTGTTCAGGGGTCAAACTTTTAAAAGTTCGATCCACCCGTGCGCCATGTTTCGAGGGACTAGAGGGTTCACCAATAACACCGGCTGCCACTGATTCACTTCACTGACATAGAGCTACTAACAACGCCCCACTGAATAAATTGTTCTCTACATAGCAGAGGAAAGGGGCATTTAGAGGAAGAGGGTGTTTGGTTCAAACTGATTTGGTTAACATATATCTGACCCTGACTCTCTAGGACAAAGGATCAATTTAGTGATGTTTCCGTCCAACACTTTAGTTCCGTTACTAGCGCGTATGACAACTGAACATAAGTACCGCGAGTTAGAATCCTGAAATGGCAAAAAAAAAATCTTTGGGTGAAATTGAGACTTACCCGTTCCCTTTTATGAATTGTCTGGGAGACTGAATGGTGTGAAATTTTAGAACTGATTTACATTATAAAGGAGGTGTTTATATGTTCAGTATGTTTATAAATTGAGCGTTAAATACCGTGCTAAGTGTCATTAAAATATTAAATAAAAAAGTATAGGATTAAAATTAATTTTACTACCCCTTTCTCCAAAGAGATGCATGGTTTGATACCTGATACAGATACATATTTAATAAATATAAACATCATAAATAGCTCAAAGTATAGAAAAATCACGTTGATAGATAACGCACTTATGATAAAAGAGCCCCAGTGCCTCTGGACAAAATTTTAACACAGATATCTCCATCAACGGCAGCTTATACCAATGTGAGTATAGTTATTTTATGGTAGGTATGTAAAAACACGTGATTTAACTAAAGTGTTCTATCGGTTTTCCAAAGAAAGACTTTTATTTTTTCAAAAAATACAATTTTGTTCCAATAACCTCAACAGTTCTTTAATATCTTTCAAAGGTGTTATGGAATTGAATTACAACTTTTTATATTCATTTAAAATGTTTCCCATCTAAAGTCACTAGGTTCATCTTAGATATTCAAGAACTGATGCTACCATCATGTAAAAAAATTATATTCTAATATTGTACTTGAGAAATATTTTATTTATCTTGGCAAAAAAAATGGTATGCTATAAAACTGCAATCTTTCTTGCCTTAACTAATGTTTCCTACATTTCCATGTTAAGCCACATATATATTTGTGTGGGTCTTGGATACCCTTTCAAACCCATACCTGGTAGAAGCTTTTTTTTTTCACCATCGATTACATTTTCCAGTCTGTCTACGTTTCTTATCCAGGTTATATATTTTCCCATTAGTGACTAGCTAGCTTCATATGTCTTATAATATAACTTAAGACAAGGACAGACATAACATACAGTCCCCGGCCGTTGGTTTATCAATGTGAAAGAGGAAACCCATATTTTCATAAATTATCATTTCCGGCCCTGTCAGAAAACGAGCCCAGGGCCCTTATCTCTTTATACAGACACGCTATAAACTGATATATGGTGTCGAATCAGGCTAAGATTCTATGATTGGTCATTGTGATTTCCATATAACTTACATTAGTTTATTACCAGACTGTCAATGAAATGTAGTATATTATACCATTATGGTTATGGGTTGTATTGATTTTCGGCTGTTCTGTTTGGGTACGTGGTATACCTATAGAATTAACATGATTTTTACCATAATATCTTAGACATACATACATGTATACACTCATATTCAATATTATATAATAATACTTGCTTCAGTGGTTGCAGTATTTAGGAGTCTAGGTGAGTGGTATTAAAATAATTTTGTGTGCATACGTTTACGTCTCTTCTACTTTGTGCCCTCAAAATTTTTGATGCATAGTAAAAGCTATACATATTCTATAATCTATAATAAACATCTATGAATATGGTGCTTCCACATCACATTTGCTTACATTCGCGGATATTGTGATTAAACATATATCTGGGCTTGGTGTTAAAATTTTTATCATGAAATTTTAGATATTATAATTTAGGTATACATTTTTAAATTCATTGAACACCCAGTATGTCTTCGCGTATCTCAGATGGAACACCACGTACTTAAAAGAGTGGATTTCCGGTAATAGGGAGAGCAAGATTCAAATCCCGGTTTGGTGAGCTGTTGGATTTGTTTTTTCCCTAATGGTTTCCCACTCTTCCTCTATTAAAATTCTACCGAGGTCTTTGAAATTATATCATCCCAATTCCTACACATTAGCGTAATTAATTTGTATGCACATATCCCGAAAAGTTAGAAAATCACGCTGAAAAACTAGTCCTGAACCCTGTCCTTTTCTTTAATGACAAACGTTGGTCTGGTGGTCTAAGGGTAAGGTGTCAGACTTCTAAACTAAGGTACGGGGTTCAATCCTCGGTACCGGCACAGATTTATCTGATTGCCAAACACTTTACTACGTCTGACAAGTTGTGTATTAATCACAACTTGTGAATGTGTGGAATTCCAGGCCTCCACCTTGGTTCGGATTCCACGTTAAACTGTAGGTCCTCAATTTCATCTCATTCTCACCCTACCATTACACATTAGCGTAAGTGCGTATAACCCGAACGGTTAGTAAGACGTGGTGCTAATAATAATAATAATAATTTAATGACAAATGCAATGTTATATATTACTGGGCCATCACCTCGTTTAGAATTGGTATCCCGCACTCAGGAAATATAGCACATTTTTATATCCTGTCATGTAACCTAATACACACACTAAATAAGATAAATTAAAGTCACTTGTACGTAACAGTCAAACCAGCACTGGTGCAGATAACTTAAGTTGCCTCCCTCCCCCTCACACCCACCTCCTCATTAAAATTATAATTTAAATTTTCCACCATTTTAAACCGTTTTGCACCCAAACGAATTGTTAATTGATAGCATTATTTGATACGCCATGGCCTGTGTATCTTCAGCCCTGTCTGTATATCAGCAGTGATACGTCACTTGCAATAACAGGATTGTATCAAATAGTGCTGTTAACAATTCCAACAGAAATATAGAATGTATTATCTCAAGATCCCTTGAACATTAGACATGTTCATAAGGACTTTTTGTGCTGCCTAGAGGTCTACAATTCACAACCCAGTTACTTCCCACATAAATCGAAACACCCTGTTTAATGATGCCTTAGACCTTGTGAATACCAGTGATGGTTATAGAACACAGCTGGCTTTCAAACAAAACCTTTCAGAAAATTAATTTTATTTTATGTGTCTATTTAAATACATATAAAATGTTATTTGTAAGTATTTCCAAATTAAAATGTATATTCATGACTAGAAAATGTATTGTTACCTTTTAAATAAGTAAAAAATGCCATCAGAATTCTTGAAAAGTTTTTCATGTTTTTGAAATATAACATTAGAAAATATAAGACTAAAAAGAACATATATTGTGTTGCTATTTAATTCCCATTTGCACCACATATTACTACCCGTTCGGTTTATACGCTTATGCACTAATCACACTTATAGCATTTAGGGTTAAGGAAGGCTATATTTATAGGAAGTGTATCCTCATTTACATAAAGAGAGGTTTAAAAATATTTTGTACAAATCATCCTCATTACTCCCGACCTGGTTTTGAACCTCGGGCTCACAGTCATCGGCAGTTTAGTCTACTGTGAGAGAAGGTCATGTGGCCATTGAAGCGGGTCATTCCCATTAATAACTGATATGTGATGTGATAGGGCTATTTGCATTTTATTTCATGGAGACGGTGTTGAAAATGCATTTGAATGGGATTAGATAGGAAAGTCTTTTGTGTAAAATTACCACCATCAAACTACCAAACAGCTTTTGCAAGTGCATAACATTAAAAAATGAGCACTTTATCAATCACCATGATCTAAAATAATAATTTTAAATTCGACATTTTTCTTTTAGATCTCATTAGCTTTTACAGTTAGAATTAATTTCAAACAATATGCAAATTAATGTTATAAATTACTAACCCGTCTCGGTGGCGTGGTTGGCTAACGCGCTAGTCGTGTTGAGCTGCTCGACTACTGAGGATGGGGAGATCGAAGTTCGAATCTCGGTTGGGTGAACTGAGGGTAGTTTTTACTAAATGGTTTTACACTCTCCCTCCACGCATATGCGGGTTCACTTCCTCTAAATTCAACCTTCCCAATACCTAATCCATTAGCGTAATTAGTACTTAAAGCGTATAACCCGAACGGGTAGTAAGATGTGGTGCTAAATAATAAATATAAATTACTAATAAGGCATTTAGGAAGTATTAAGTTATTCCATAATATTAAAAATAACCATGGCATTTTCAATACCAGAACTTTGCAAGAACTATATTTCTTTAAAATTTTAAACAAACGCAGCTTAGGGAAAAGTAAAAATGATTTCTTCATCAAGTGATTTTCCTTCGTAGATTATTAGGATATCGACTGGGATATAAAAACAAAAAATGAAAAGTGATTTTGAATTAAAAAAAAGACTGCAACCAGTTTATTTATGTTGAATGGTACACATTTTTTTAAACATTTAACAATGTTTCTTATTATATTACTACGACTGTATTAGTCTATCCTATTTGTACTCTACGTTTTTCAACTCGTACAGGATTTCCATATATTTGCACTTATGGGTAAGACGTTTGGGGGAGAGAATTTTGGTCAAATTGTACAAGAATTTGACTTGAGGGAGAAAGGTAAGTGTTTTAAGAGAGACAAAAATTTAATTCTAGGAATCATAACGTTTCACGAAAAATCAACCACAACAAAACTATTAGATACCCTTTTTCACGTGCCCATCAGTAGCTGTTTTAATTAATATACATATAAATACTATTTGGTTTTTGGAAAGATTTAAATGCGAAGAGAAGTCGAAGCTAGGCTTGAGACGTGTAAGGTTAAATTGAAGTTTAAAATAAGGCCTATTTTGTGTCACATTGCACTAGTTATATATTTAAAATAGAAGTGCATATAGATAAAAAGAGGTTTTAATAAAAAAAAGCTATTTATTTATGATGACAAATGAATTTTTCTATGTGTTATATCTGTTCTTAAATATTAGTCGGATCTAAAATACCAATTAGTGACTGTTCTATAAATAATTATATTTCGAATTCTTCTTCGTTTTAAGTCAACAACCCGAAGCTTGGTTTGATGTGATTTCTATCCATACAGAGCAGAGCATAGCATGCGCTCAACCCTTCAGCTGATTAGTGCTGCCTGCACCATCTGGTAGACATACAATGTACTAAGGGAGTTCCAAAAATTGGGGTGGCTTCCCGTTGTCTTCCACGGCGAATTTCTACTAGCACACGTGAAAGGGACTACCAATTTTACTAGGAAGGAGTTTTCACGCACCCTCCGTGGTTCTTCTAATACTTAAATAGACATGGGACCAACGGAGCAACCTCAAGACCATCGAAATCAAAAATTTAGAAGAATTGAATTTTTTTTGTGATATGTCACTTTTATTAAGCTGTTTCAAATATTTTCACAAACATCGACGTTTCTCCTTCTATTGAAATATTTCCAAGATAAGAAATCGAAGGCAGAGTTAAAGAGATTGAACCTTCAACTTCGACTTACTCATTTCAAAGTTTATTATACCCATAAATACTTCTACAATATATTAAATATATTTTGTTATAGATCTATTGATTCCTTCTACCAATACTTTAAACTAATCATTTAAAGAATAATAATTGTAATTATTATTGTGAACATCTTCGAACTCAAGAATATAGTGGATCTTGAAGTTTTATGTGCCTTCGAACTCAAAAAAAGTGAGTTATATGTGCCACCATGTCTGTCTGTCACTGAAGATATAGAAATACTGTTATTGTTCAAACCTGATATTTAGATGTTACGTCATATTAAAAAAAAAATCATTATAGCAAAAAAAAAAATACAATTTACTTGTGATTGATTTTTGAAAATTACTTGAAAATGGCTGTAAATAATTTGCTTACAATGTAAATATTAAGATTGTTTGACATGATAAATAACACTTTATACTTTTTGTGTGTGGCTCTGGATTATTTAACTAAGGGTAGTTTATTAATGACAGATATTTGAAAATGTATAAATGTTTGGAAATGGCTTAAAAAAAACATTAAAAATAGGTAGCTGAGGAGTGTTTAACATGATACATAGGAAAGTATTTTTTATTTTCTTATAAAAATATTCTCTTGAGAGTAGTTTACTGATGACTGATTTTTGAAAAACTTTATTATAAAATATAATATACTTTATTTAAAATTGTGTGAGGTCGTGTCATACCATTTATTTATACTTTATCTACTTGTATGGCTTGCTTGTATTTCCATTTTTCTTCATATCTGACTTCTCATATTGTATGGCTTACTATTTTTGTTCTATGTATGTATATATGTATTCATCTCTACGAGCTTTGTTTATGAATGCTTCCATCCCTTCTGTCTTCTAGGTATGCGTATGACGGGGAAGGATTTGGTATCGCAATAACGTGTTAATAGGAGGATTAGGTTATTGGCCGGGTATTGGGTATGTGTTTCGTGCGTACTCGGGCATCATCCCTCGATGATCCGTAGCAATCATCCCATTCCTAAAACCAAAGCTCTCCTTCCGTGCAGACCATTAATACCCTCATGTGTGGTGGCTTCGATTTACTACCCTCACCCCTCTTTACAGTCACAGTACATACAGATCTGATCATCAAGGGAACATCACCTATTCAGAGGCAGAATTCATGGGCTAGTGGTTAGTAGTCCTGGCCACTAATCTAGAGGTCTCGGGTTCGATTTTTGGGAGGTACTATAATTATTTTTCCTGAAGAGAAATTGTTTATATGGCTGAAATGGTCAGGCTAACTATGTTCAAGCTAGGTTTGAGACTTTCAAGGCACCAAATAATTATCATCACTATCGTTTCATTTCATAGGACCGAAGTAATCACATCACAAGGTGTCTCAACCGAAGATAGCCGCTACATATGGGTCATTGCCTGTAGAAGACAAGAAATGTCTAGCCAACATTCTCTAGTGGCATAACCAGCTTAGGTGGTGTAGTTAGCTTATGCGCTAGTTTCGTGTTTAACTAGACTACCAAGGACGTGGAGATAAAGATTCAATACTCGCTCGGGTAAACTGGCGGTGGTTTTCCCTAAATTGCTAACCACTTTCCCGGGCTCACTTCCTCTTTATTCAACCTTACCAATTCCTAACCTATTAGTGTAGTTAGTATTTAAGCGTATAACCCGAATGAGTAGTAAGAAACGGTGTTAATTAATATCTAGTTGCATATGCTAAAAGAATAACTTGCTTACTGACACGATCTTTTGATTACGCAGTGACCATAAGCATGTACATGGTGCGGTTGATAGAATTGTCACTTGGAATACAAAGTGGTTGGGCTCTTTTCCCCCACCTACCACCTAAATATATATTTTAGTTTTTTGTTTTTAAAAACTACAGTAAATTAAAAACGATTAATCTTCGAAAAACAGACATAGATTACAAAACCATCTGTAAGCCACCCTATAAACAGGATCCCATGGTTACATTTGTCCTTGGAATATCCATCGATACGGTTTGAAAAAAAGATTAGGTAGTTCGTTCTTTTATCACTCTGACTATCCATTTTTTTGGGGGAGGGGAGGTGATTAGTGGGAGTGTGTTTGAACCCACGTCTATGGCAAAGATGACACGTTTTTAGTATCGATACCATTACATTCGTATCGATGGTCACATGATCTTAGACATCATTCTCTTGTTAAACTGGATTGCTGGTTACGGGAAGACTTAAGCTCCCCGCCTCGGTGGCTACGTGATCTAAAGTACTAATCTTCTGGTGGACTAGACTGCCGAAAACAGGGAGATCGGGGTTCGATCCCGGTTGAGTGCACTGATGATGGTTTTTCATTCTACCTCCATGGAAATGCGGGTGCATTTACTCTAAATTAAGACATCCTAATCATTAGCCCATTAGCGTAATTAATAAATATGCGTATAACTCCAACGGGTAGTAAGACGTAGTGCTAAGGGGAAAAAAATTAACTGAATATAGAATCACAGTCAGTTGTAATGTAGGTGTTTTATTCCTAAATTTCTAAATGGCTGTTTTCCTCCTCGAAATCGAAGCTAGTTTCCTCTCAAATTAATTCTATCTTACCCTTATTTCAATATCGCAGTTAATGTATGCGTACAACCCAAACGGTTACTAAGTCGTCGTAGAAAAAATAAAATACCTTTAATCTTTTTATGTACTAGTAAATGTAATCTTTTATTTGGTTTTGTTAAAATTTTTGTTCATCTATTTTCAACACCGTCTTCTGTGGCTGCGTGGTCTAAGACGTCACTTTCAAATATACTCGACTGTCGATGACAGAGAGATTGGGGTTTGAATCTTGGTGGAGTTGTACTGAGGATGGTTTTTTAATGATTTTTCCCCTCTCCCTCCATGCAAATACGGGTACACTTTTTCTTAATTTAACCTTCCTCATTCCTAATTCACTACCGTAATTATTACATCTGCGTATAGCCTGAAAAAATAGTAAGACGCTATAATTAAAAAATCTATTTTCAGTGTTAAGTTGCTTTTGTTTTGCTATGGAAGTACTTGAAATGGTAAAGTTTTTCCCAATAATTGATATTTACAACATTCCAAATGATAAGGTCAGTTGTAGATAAATAGGTGGATATACTAAGGACCTTTACAAATATTTACCACTAAATTTTTTTTCTCTGTATTTAGTTATAGAAATGTTGAGAAAAATTCTAATTAGATATTAATTTTTTTGTGATAAATATTATATATGTTTTCATAACTCATTTTTGATGGAAGTAAGAATGACGATGAGGTATTTAATAAACTATTGAACGGATTGAAAGAAGTATCTCTATACAGTTGTGTATTTTTTTTGTAAGTTATAAAAATCTCTCTAACTCGTAAACAATAAAACATTTTGTTATGTGTGATTGGCATCAACCGGTGAAACAGGGGATGATTTCAAATTATTTACCTTCACCCACATCGGTGAGCACATGGGATAATTTCAGGCTCATTTACATTTAGTATGATTTATCTGGAGATGGGGGCGGGGGGAGGGTTGATTTCGTATTTCGGCTGTGTATACTGAAGTTTGATTCTTCCTAAATAATATTCCCCACCCTCCTCCTCAAGGTAATGTGGATATATTTTCTCTTTATTAAAATATCATACGTGACCCATTAGTGAATATATACAGAGTGTACCATAACATGTTCGACCCGATTTCGTGCTAGAAAGGAGGTATAAAAACAATTTAAAAGGTAATATGAGCATGTGTCCCATTTGACCTTGTTTCCAAGACATAGTCACGTTTCTACTTCATTAATGTGGAGCTACTTAAAATTATAGGAAGTGCTTAAAATAGACAATTTAGGCCTAAATGCAAGCATAACAATCGTTGTTTCATAAAATGAATGCCGCACTATTTAAAAAATACCAAGTGTTTGCAAAACTCATAAAAAATACTTAGTCAATAGGCCAGGAGATATCGAGTAGGTAATAAAAAAAATATTAATTGAATCATTTGTCTGGAATTTAGAAACAAGGACAAATGGGACAATTATTTCAATAGGCCTGTAAAGTTCTTTCATTGTTTTGGTGTCTCCTGCCAATCGCTGAAATGGGTCCCAAACGGTAAGATACATCCTGTATATGCGGATAGCCCTATCGGGTAATACGATGCTGTTGCGTCCAATATGATAAAAGTTTGTGTCATCACCGCTAGAGTCTAGAGCAGCTGCGTCGACACTGTAAAAGGAGACGGGACTCTTGGCCAAGTAATGGACCAGACTGATCAATGAGTTTGTGTTAAGGAGAAGTAAAGGAAAACAGAAAGGATTAAAGAGATAGTATATTATATTTGTTTATTATAGTTATACCCGCATCTAGATATAATATTTTTTAAACAGAAAAATTACATTCTGAAATTTTTTTTAAAAAAATAGCACCTGGACATGGGAACTTTGTCTTAGTACACCAATGCTCTAACCACGGAGATATCTATGAAACATCCCATGTCCAAGGCCATTCTTCAAAAATAATAATAATAATATTTAGCACTGCGTCTTACTACCCGTTCGGGTTATACGCTTTTAGTACTAATTACTCTAATGGATTAGGAATTGG
>CABEEJ010008587.1:0-23050 GCA_901482245.1 Timema douglasi
TCTTACTACCCGTTCGGGTTATACGCTTTAAGTACTAATTACTCTAATTGATTGGGAATTGGGAAGGTTGAATTAGAGGAAGTGAAACCGCATTTGCGTGGAGGGAGAGTGGAAAACCATTTAGGAAAAAACCCTCGGTTCACCCGACCGAGATTCGAACCTCGAGCTCCCCGTCCTCGGCGGTCGAGCGCAACACGACCCGCGCGTTAGTCAACTATGCCACCTAGGCGGGAGTAATTTTAATAAATTAATGAAGTAAATATAACTCTACAACCTCAATAAGCCCTGTGACCCCACCAAAAATACATCGTGGAGTTCAGTAAGGCACCTGTCTTATAAATGGCTTGAGACATCCAAGCGGATTTGTGTTTGACTCCTATAAGGTGACGTTTTGAATAATTTGTATGTATATTAAGAGCAGTAAACGACAGAAAAAAACACATTTTAAAATGAAGAGAAATAGAACATTATAATATTACCACTATTGTAAAAAGTCTAAATGATTGAGTAAAATAGTCCCCCCCCCTGCCCCCGGTACACACACGCACACAATGTAGCTAGCTAAATTTGGTTTAAAAAATATATATTTATTGCATAGCCGAGCAAATTTAAATATTAAGTCCAAACCTCTCTACAGTATTTGAATTGCGTGTGAAGGCTACTAATATGCAGAGATACTAGCGTCTATTACTGGAACTAGAGCTTTTACATGTTGCAGAGTGAGGGGTGTTATAGGGGTGGCTCTAACTAAACTTGCCTGCTTAGTTCTGAGTATGCGCTTAGACCAAAGATGGCATGGGAATTAGAAAAAATGGTAAATATACATCAAGTGTAGCTGAACAAGATTAAGGAATTTTCGGGAGTAAAATTTGAAATTCCCATTAGTGTTTATAGAGGGGAAGAGATATACCATTGGGTCCCTTTTATTCATGAATAAACTTGATACATTACGTAACCATAGATCAATAACATCTTTCCCAGCATTCACAAATGAACACAGCCAGTCAGATTAGATAAAATTCCACTCAAATTGTATACAACACACAAGTATTTACTTTTGTTAAAGTTAAAACGTTAAACATTTAATTTTGGAATAATAATAATAATAATAATAATTATTATTATTATTATTATCATCACGTCTTACTACCTGTTTAGGTTATACGCATACATAATAATTACTCCGATGGAGTAGGGATGAGGAAGAAAGCATGTTAGAGGTAATCTACCTAACTTTGAATGGGAGGAGAGTGGGAAACCCCTTAGGAAAAACTACCCTCAGTAGATCTGACAGGGATTCAAACCCTGATCTCCCCGCCATCAGCAAGCGATATATATAGTCAATTATGTCCAGATAAGCGGATTTATAATATGTTTTGTGGGAATTTCAGAACAAAACAGGAGTTCAGTAGGAAATGGAACCAGTAAAAACCATTTTACAGTTATTTTTTAAATAACCAAAAATATCTCAAAATAATATAATAATTGATACAAAAATTTGCTGTTGTCAAATGAAGAACGCATAAAACCTCATTTGAATACTAGGTTTTCTAATATCCCTGTTAATCGGACGTGAGATTAGCTCACAGTTTCTGAAGTTGTTTGTACTTCTTGCCGACAGATGTCTCGCCGTCATCGTAACAAGCAGCCCGCTGTGGACTTGGTGGTGGCGCTGGTGGTGGTCCCTATCCTCATCGTTTTCGGGATCATGCTGGAGACTAACATGAGGGGAGATTGGACGCAGGATGCGGAGAGCAGGTACAAACAAATCAAGAATCAGGAAGGAATCCAAACAATAAGGGTGGTGGTGATAGTGATATTGATCCGGTGAAACATTATAGATTTATTATTATTACCAAAGGTTTTGCCTTGCGACAGGCCCATTCCTTTTGTCAGCGAATCTAAGCCACCAATGTGCCTTGTCTTCTGCTTCCTCCTTTAGGTCCCGGAATTTTCTTCTTTCCTCAACCTTTCCTTCCATGACATCGTGCCGAAGACAGTTCCTCCTAAGGATGTGTTCGATTGATCCAGTTTGCTTTGTACCGAAGAATTACATCAAAAATGATCCTCTTCTCACACACTCTTCTTAGGACGTCTTCTTTTGTCACACTGTTTGTTTGTCCACCAGATATCTTCAAATCATCATCAGTATCACATTTAAAGCTCTTCAAGTATTTCTTTACCATCTTCCTAAGAAACTACGTTTCTGATCCAGACAGCGCGATGCTCCAAATGTAGCATTTAATCAGTTTAGTTCTCAGTTTCAAACTCAACTTGCTGGTTGGAAGTAACGTCTTCTTGTTGAACGCTTCCTTGACCATGGTGATCCTCGACGTAATTTTAACTTCCTTGGTGCAGCAGACCTCCCAGATACTTTAACTGCCCTATGTTAATGTAATTGTATTGTAAATATTAGCACACATTAATAATAATAATAATATATAATAAAAGTTAGATAAGTAGAAAATCATTTGTACGCCCATTAAAACACGCATTCAAAGCTAAAATTACTGAAATAATTCAGTCTAGTTTAATAGACCAGATACATAAACTAGGTTAGTAAAGGAAATTATAGATGTCAGATAATGAGTAAAGCTATCTAATCTATTCAAAGCCTGTGATGCAAGGATAGAGGTAGTGATGTAAACGTGGACGTATCCAAGGGGGGGTCAACAACCCCACTCATTCATAGAAAATTAAAATAGTATATCAATAATGGTATCTAAAGATAAAATTAAATTAATAACCACTATTTACATATATATGATGTATTTTAATTGATGTCAAATATTCTAAGGGCTTATTACAATCTACCAACCATAATAGGGCCTCTACACTATCAGTAAGACTGTCAGACACTGATGAAAAGCATCAAATATAAAGGAGAGTGGGTTAACTAGAGGAAGAGGAATGACAGAAGCACAGCGACAATTATGGGTTCAATCCATGATTCTATGCACAGAGGTCTACAATGCCATGCAAGAGTTTACTGCTGTCATGTATAATTCAAGTGCACAACACAAAGAAGCTTCATACACCAGGCAGACAAGAGACTGCTTAGACACCAGGAACATCTTGACATTTCTATTGGAACGAAGCCCATTCTCCACTGATGAAACTTTGCACAGTTTGACATCAGGAGTGGTTGCTCACAGTAATGTCAACGTCGACAAAGCAAAAGAAACTGGCGATTTAAATCTCCAGTCCATGCATAGTCAGAACATTTGGAACTATTCATTCAAACGAAATTTACAGGCTGTTACATTGGGATCGAAGCATATTAAAGAAGGACAAGATGTCGTCAATATTGACCCACAATTGCTATTCCAAAGATTTGCTTTTGTTTCTGAACAACAGGACATAGATAAGAGGGGCATATTCAAATATGAACTTTGCAGCTATCCAGCATCTTTGCCGATTCAGTCCTCCCAAGAAAAGCAAATAAATCGGCTCTGGCCAATGCCATGTGGGCCAAGGTGGAGAAATATCAGATAGCTGTAGCAGAAACATCACTTTCTGATCCACTCTATGTACTCGATGGAGGTGCTGTACTGCTTCGATTATCATAGTCGGTTGGTATGCAGTTCTCAGACATATATAATAGCTATACAAACTACGTTCTTACAAGGTATGATAAATTTGTTGTGATTGTGTTTGATGGATATTTGGATGGTCCTTCCATTAAGGATGCCACTCACATTAGAAGAAGTGAAGGTAAAAGTTCCCCTAACGTTTTATTTTCCATGGACATGAAAGTGACAATGAAGAAGGATATTATTCTGTTACACAAAACGAATAAGCAGCGTTTTTGGCTATGCTTAGTGAAAGCTTGATAATGTTGGATGTCAGACAATACATGCACGTGAAGAGGCAGACCTTCTGAGCACCTAGACAGCAGTTGATGCGTCTGAACAAAGAGATGTTGTTGGCATTACAGACGACACTGATGTCCTGATACTCCTGTGTTTCTATGTTAAAATGTAGAATAAAAAAGTAATATTCAAACCAGAACCAAAGCGTGGTGCAACCAACATCCGACAATGGGACATTCAAACTACAGAGTCGTCATTGGGATTAAATGTCTGCAACAACTTGTTTTTAAAAGGTCTAACAAAGATAATGAAAAATACATCATTTATGGAGTATGCTGAAGTATTCAACAATGCAAACAGTCTGGAAGAAGACATATTACTGCCGGAGAAAATGATGTTGGTGCTGTATGTTTGTATGAATGGAGGAAAGACATTTAATACCTTGGATGAACTACGATACAGATGTTTAAGTACAAAGGTGGCTAACAAAAATATTATTCAAGCTGTTCAAGCCCAGTCACTTCTACTGACTTTAGTTGCTGCTAAATTCCATAACTTACGGGTCTACTAGCAAGTTCAGGATTGGAAAGGTAATACAGCTCATCTGAGTATTGGGGTTGGCAATTAAAGGGTTGTAAACTCCTACCAGTACTCACTGACCTTCAACCAGCACCACCAGTTCTTCTCAATTTCATAAGATGTAAGTGCAAGACAGATTTTAGTACTTCAAAGTGCTCATGAAGAAAACATGATTTGGAATGTTCATCAGTTTGCAGTGAATGTCATGGTATACTCTGCAGCGGCTCCAATATAGGAGACGATGGTGTCTCTGATGTTGGAAATGACAGTAGTGTTTTAATTGTGTTAGTAGTTTTTAAAAGAGTGTGCAGTAATTTAAACGCTTTTGTGCGAGTTTAAAAAGTTTTTCCAATCACTTATACCGTACTATTATAATGTTCATAACTTCACTACCTTTATTATTAACATTTTGTAATAAATGGAACATGAAATAATCAAAATTAGATTAAGTCTTTATATGATTCAAGGTTCAAATTCTTTCTATTTGGTATTTATTTGAAGTTAATCGGAGCAATATATTCATTTTATTAATTTCGAGAGTAGATCCAAGATGACGGCCAATATAGTGGATTTCCCATACTTAGATTTTTCTAGACATTTGATATGTTGTTGAGGATATTATTCCAAGTCTAAGAAACCTTACTTTATTTCTTTTACAATTAGTTTGATTTTTAACCTTTTGTACACCTAAAATGACTGGACCTAAACGTTTCTAGAACCATGTTTATAAGAACTCTTTTTAATGTTCGGTAGATGTGAAAACGTCTTTAGAATATTTGACATCAATTATAATACATCCTGTTTAATACAGTAACTAATAAGTATTGTTAGTGAGGGAAATATGTCAACAATGATTTTCTAAGAAGTTTAAATCGTTCTGATTTTCATTTTTTGTTTCTATGGATTAATTTTTTAAAATTGATATGTAGGTCTAATCATATAATTTCCTCTCATAGCTACTATAAATGTTAAAGTCTTGACCCTCCACTGCCTTCTCCCTGTTAAATGGCCTTGAAAGTAACATAGACACACTAATATTACCTTCCATGCCATCTCTATTCCACTGTTTTCTAATTTAGAATACGAAAAACCGCACCGCGATGCGATGTCTTGTTGGAGCTATAGCTTCTGAAGAGTTTAAACTCATTGCAGACGCTCAACTATCTCACAATATTTAAATAGTAGTTTGTTGTTTCGAAATAGGGTCTACACCAAAATGAAGTTTTAAGATAGTAATACCATAAACATTCTTATAGGTATCTTAAGTTAAATACAGTAGAGCGTCGGAAATCCGGACGTCAAAAATCCGGAGCGTCGCAAATCCGGATCGGCGGTGAGAGCAGGTAGGGGAGGTAGTGGAAGGTGTCTTTGAGAGTTCAACGACTTAGCCAGTCACCTATCCTTGGTCACGTGCTCGGTTCAGTTCTGTGCTATCATTTACAAACTTTACAGCAGTGGTGAAACCTTCGTCGTATATTTGCCTTGTGACGTTTTAGTGTGCGAGTTAAAACAGTACATATTTTTACTTTGATAATCATGTCATCATTATCAAATAAAAGGAAACATAAATTTTTATTTATAGAGGATAAGTTAGAAATTCTACAAAGACTGTCTAGAGGGGAAAGTGGTGCATCTCTCGCTAAAATATATGGTGTGAGAACCTAAACCATTAGTGACATTAAAGCAAAAAAAAGACAGTTTGCAACGTTTTACTTCAAAACTAAATTCTGAAGAAGGTTCACAGAAAAGAAAAACCACATGTATACGTATGTATACAGTTATTGAAAGCACATTTGAAAATCCGGACAATTCAGTAATCCGGATGGGTCCCGGTCCCGATCGATCCGGATTAACGACGCTCCACTGTACTTTAAAATATACATATGAACATGTAAAATGAGCTCATTTTCAAATACGTTTGAAGAAAACGGTCGCAGTTCTGTTATTAATTTGAAAGGTATAAGGGACTAGATAGAGCCTTCCTTTGACAAATACGACGTTTTGTTTCAACAGTTGTTTTGTCTCAACAGAAAATTCGAACTTAATTGTTTGTTTTTTGTTTGTCTTTTTGAAGAGTCATATAGATACAATTCTCATAAGAAATATCAAAGTGGGGAGATTTTTAGTTTCAAGAAAATGATACAAGCACAAGTTTTGTGCTTTAGTCTGAATGAGAATTTTGGGAGCTACTTTTAATGCAAATAGGAGTATACCTTTTTTATATTGAGTTGTAAGTTTGGTCTTAAAATTTAACCTATAATTTTTATATATCTTTCCCCCATAGCCTCCTCTTTGGGTGTGGCCCTGTACACTTCGTTTACCCTAAAAGGTAGCAAGCTCACCTTTCATGGTGTAACGTGCATGATAGGGCCATAGTGCAATCATCCAAGGTAAGGGTGCTACATTTCAGGGTAAGCTTAGTGTACACTACATCTTTGTAATTGTCCATTCATTCAATTTTAGCACTCGTCTTAGCGTTCAATATCTCGACCATGAACCAGATTTTTCTTTACTCACATTTTGAAGGCGTTTCTGTCTTGTATTGCAGATGGAATGTCTTGGGTCTGGGACTAGCTCTGTTGTGTGTGAGTCTGCTCATGTGTTGCTACGTCACACACCGACTGGGTCTGTGCATATGGGAGGCACACAATCGTGATAGACAGGGAGCCACTCAACAGACTGCGCAGGTAAATAGTAATAAATAGTATAGAAGCCCCATGGCTTCTTTGGTGCTGGCTGACATCTCACAGCTGACTTCTGACAGTCAACATTTAGGTATATACCTAAATTTTGACCGTCAGAAGTGACAACTGCTAAACACATGATTTTGCAGATCATATGGTTCGGCGTAGGAATACATAATTTGGTCTGGTAACTTTTTAAAGCATATAGCTGTCAGCTGTCAGTCAGCACCAAAGAAGTCATGGGGTTACTGTAGTAGTCAGTGGTTGATTTCTACAATTTTAGGTACCGGAACGCAGAAGTTCAGCACTGCTAGTAGTAACTACTTGCTACTTGTAAGATTATCACAGTGTTATTGGAGGAGTTCAACGTGGGTTGAATAATTCTTAAAATTTTTACTTACTCATAAGGTAAATTATTATAAACGTGAACTTTAAACCTCGAGATCATGATTTATCTAGACGTTTTGTGTCCCTGAACCTAAAAAAAAAGGTTATTCTTATAATAATTGTATCTGCACCCAAAGTTTGATCCCAGATGCGTTCTTATGTACAGTACATGAATATTTACAGGATGGTATGACGTCAGTAAGCAGTCAACTCCAGTTGGTAGTGAGTGGAGACCTCCCCCCGAGCTACGACTCTATCGTAGCTTGTGACCACCCCCCGCCTTACTACACCGTCCTGATGGTGTGCGAGGGTAAGAATGGGGCGACAGGGGGTGCGCCGCTCTCAGAACAACCCAAACAGATGCTCCGTCATGGTAGTCTGCCTCTATTCCGCCAGGCGCGCCCTGAACTCTCGCCTTCCAGACGCTACTACGACCTGCCGGCCGTGCACAGGACTACCGCGAACCAAGCTACAGGTTGAGAATGTCTGGAGGAAAAAAAAGAGCTCTTCTTATTCTTTGCGGTAAAGAAACACTTCACCGTAGTTGAAAAACTCCACAAGCTTCATGAGAAGGTGTGTGGATGTTTTGTGCGATATTTAATTTTAGGACTGTCCTTTGACTTTTTTTAAGCTTGAATTGATGTTATATTCCGTGGGGGTTTTTTCGTTTGGAAGAAGGTAGTGTGAAGCATATGCATTCGACACATTTTTGAACAGATAAAACTAGCTTGTCTTTAGGATAGGGTAAGAAAAACGAGACTTTCATTTTACATAATAATTTGATAATGTTGATAAGAATTTGAGCATATAATATGTAAATTATCACTACATTGTAGTGAAAGTGTGCTTCATTTTTTTAAATTTGAAAAACTTGAGCATTTACATAACCTAGAACCCCTAAAAACCGTATTTAAAAAGAGGTTATGTTTGTTCAAGGCAAGATCATTCTACAACTAGGTCAAGTCAATACTGGTCATATAGCCTTTGGCAATTTAAGGAAAGATATCTAGAGATGATTGAGAGGAAATATAAATGCATTGGAGTTTATTTGAATGGGAAAGGTGATTGATGTGTTCACTATTTACCTTTACTTGTTTATGTGGAGGATATATTTGGTATTTCCTTGTAGAGGGAGTCTTATTTGTTGGTCTCGATGGATATAATAAGGAGAAAATGTACAGATGTTTATACTTTGTAGTCATGCTAGTTAGTAAGTGTATCCTATTATTGTGTAGTCTATAATTTATACAATGTGATATTAAAAATATTTAAGGTTTTATTTAAAACGGGCAAATAAAGTCCTATGAGTGTATCAAGTTAGATTTTTTAAAGTCTATTCAAAGTCATACAAAAATAATTAAACTACCAAATTTTGATATTCCTTTTCATACATTTCAAACGATTAAATGTGTCAACCTTTATTTTATATGGCAGCACCGTCTATTGGAGTCATGGCAACAACAACTTATTCGTTACCGGTACCAATGAAAAGTCAAGTTTGCCCCAAATCTAGATTTCATTTTAAGTTTAGATATACCTCAGTTTTAAAATAAATGGACCAAGTAATTTAGACTAAATTCGTCAATTATTATAGTTGCTACAATAAAAACAGTCAGGGCCGTACCCAGAAATGTATTTTGGGGAGGTCCCATCTGTGATGGTTCTTGGGGAAATCAGAAAACACGAGATGTTAAGGATCTTTTTATGACATTGAATCCTTCTTGAAATCATTTAAAGATGTCATAACATAAATGAGGTCGTAGGTGTTATGAATTGTATAAGATTAAAGTGTCTAACCAAGTCGTTATAGAAGGAAGTTAAAATATAAATTATTAATTCTATTTTTTGGTGGTTTGGGGAGTTTTAACCCTCAAAACACACGCCCTCAGTACGGACCTACATTCAATGGCGCTCAAAAGTTTTAGATCACAATATTTTCTTATAATTTATTAAAACTACTGGTTGAATTAAAACTGGTCCATACAAATAACTAACGTATGGTATTTTAATATAATTTTGTAGAGCTTACAGATTTTTTGCATAAATATTTAATCGTATGCATACACACACGCACACACACGCATATATATATATATATATATACACACACACACAATTGCGTGCAAAAGCATTGGGCTAAAGACGGCAGAAACATGGACATGGAATGTAAGATTAAAGTTTGTGAGGAGCATGTTGACTGTCACGAGGATAAACAGAATAAGGACTGAAGTTATCCGGGAAAGAGTTGGGTCACAGAAAGAACATAAGAGAGAAGATAAAGCAAGATTGAGATGGAATGGACATGCAATGAGGATAGAGAAGGGGAGGATGCCAAAGAGAATTATGGAAATGAAGTATGTAGGAAAAAGACCGCAAGGGGATCCAAGAAAGAAATGGGAGGAGCAAATAACAGAAAATGTGAAGTGAGAGGAGAAGAATGAAAGCAGTTAAAGGAGGTAGAATGGTGGAAGGTTAGAGGAAGATGGAGGCATTTTAACTAAAGTGACCTGGCAAAAGGCTGGAAACAGTCGATGATTTTGATTATGATAACTATAATAATAATGAGATATAAATGCATGTTTATAAGTTCAGTCAGTAAGTGACAAAATATCACAGGATACAACGCTGTAGTTGCGTGAAACCGTACTAAGACTTTCTGAACAAGTAAACTCATTTCGTGAAGTAGCCAATTTATTATATATTAGTAGAACTACTGTTATTGTCATTATTGCACAATTCAAATGTTCACAAAGTGTGGCAGCCCTACTATGAAGTTTCCGACCGCGAAAATAATTAAAATAAAGTTGGTGATGCATGTTAAAAAGGTTGCAATTGGTATTGTCAAAGAACAGGATATGACTTCACTAGTGTGTCATAGCAATGTGTCTTGACGTCTGGATGCAGTAGAACTTTTATGTACATAGACATGTTAGCACGATAATGATCCTAAGCACGACTCAAATTTGGTAAAGGGTTTTTAGCTGGAAAAAAAGAGTGCCCAGCACAATCTTCGGTCCTAAATCCAATCGAGCACATGTGAGATGAATTGACACATCACTTAGTAAATAAATGGTACAGTGCACCGCACAGACTTTCTTTCGTTTTTTATCTTGGAATAGGCATTTACTAAAAACTCGTAAGATTTGTGAAACAAAATAATACGTATACACATTGTTGTAGAAACAATACACCAAAGATCATAAATAAAATAATACACTCTGTTACTCTATGAAATTAGGAACTAGGAACACTGTTAAAAATTTGAAAAAGGAGAAATATCTTTGTCCACCAAAGAGAATAAGAATCAAATTCATTTTCAAATACCTGAATTAAAAAGAATATATGTATGGGCTTATATCTCAGAAATTATTGGTTTTATAAGAATATATTTCAAGTAAAAGATTTTTCTCTTCAATAGTAACCTACTACAACTTTAAAATGATGAATTATTTCGTAACTAATTTTTTTCATGAAACAATTAGAGCTTCCATCTTGTTTATATTAATAATTAGTGTCTAGGTATAAAATTCAATCAAATTTGTTACAGCGAATTACGAGAAAATTGCTTTTTCTCTTTTTTCTTCTTCAGTAAACTAACTTTAAATTTAGGGTTGGATATCTAATTCTAAAAACCCCTCCGGGGGACCTTATGAAGATCCAAGATATCAAGTTTTAACCCAATTGGTAAAATATATTCTACTCTGGCCTGAGGTACAGACAGACGGCATTGCGGAAACGGCAATTATAAAAATCTTGAGTTCGATTTTTTTGACGATCCCAATACTCGAAAGAAAGTAATATCGCTCAAATACCTTATGAGCCGAAAAATGTTCACGCCACTGTATACAAAATATGTCTGATTTGATTATGGTTTTTTTAATCAGATATGAAAATCATAGGAATATGTTATAGGTTTTGACTCAATTACCAATAATATATTTTGTACTGTAGCAGCATATGAGTGGAGGGAGAATAGGAAACTATTTAGGAACAACCTCTCTCAATACACACTTGGGGATTCAAACCCTGAACCACCCACAACCAGACTAAATGATATTGACGTTTAGATCTTGTTCCCATCAATGGGTGTCTACAAAATGGATTATCTAAAACCGTCTTTGATCTGAAAGCAAAAAAATCCTGTGTTAGAATAATCAAATTGATACTTTGAATAAAGAGAAGTTTACATTATTAATTTCTGGTGTCCAAATTATGCATCACAGCTTAGAATAATAATAATATTTAGCACCACGTCTTACTACCCGTTCGGGTTATACGCTTTAAGTACTAATTACTCTAATGGATTAGGAATTGGGAAGGTTGTATTAGAGGAAGTGAACCCGCATTTGCGTGGAGGGAGAGTGGAAAACCATTTAGGAAAAACCACCCCCAGTTCACCCGACCGAGATTCGAACCTCGATCTCCCCGTCTTCAGCAGTCAAGCTCAACACGACAAGCGCGTTATCCAACTACGCCACCGAGGCGGGTATCATAGGTTAGAGGAGCACAAAGCCACACATTTGCTCACACGATAAAATTATTATTCATAAACATGGTTTTATTTGCTGAGAATAAATCTTACTATACCACGTGCCTGGTCCAAATTTTGGGACATGTCATCAAATTATTTTTCCCTAAAAGCATGAAAAAAGTTTAAGTGTTCTGTCTCCCAAATGAGAATAGTTAGCTAGAGCACTTTAGGGGACTGGGGATAATAATTGCCTCGTGTCAAGATCTAATCCCTTTTTTCAAAGGATCCTTTTTGAGGATAAGATTGTTGATAAAAAGTAACACAATAATAAGAATCGTCATTTTAACTATATTTATCCGTCCATACATATCTACAGTAGCCCCATGACTTCTTTGGTGCTGACTGACAGCTTTGAAAAGTTACCATACCAAATTATGTATCCCTACGCTGAACCACATGATCTGCAAAAACATGTGTTTAGCAGCTGTCACTTCTGACAGTCGAAATTTAGGTATATACCTAAATGTTAACTGTCAGAAGTCAGCTGTGAGCTGTCAGTCAGCACCAAAGAAGCCACGGGGCTACTGTAAGTCTAGTGAACAGCCCATTCAAGACTGCCGAAAGTAGACACGTTCCATTTCAAGAATGAAAATGAAAATACCTGCCGTCAACTATATAAACAATCGTTACTAACTAATTAGCACTTCCTTCCTAATGATCAGTGTACTTTTGTCGATGTATACATAATGTATTGTTGGTTGCACAAAATGTACTGCTAAAGTTTCGTTTTGAAAAAAAAAATACCAACATTATTTTTCCAAACAGGTTTGAACTGGAACAGTGCAATGACGTCACACATACTTGCTTAATATTATTGGGGGATTGATGGTAGGGTTAAAACTTACATCTCTGGGTTCATGTTTATTAGTTAAAAGCAAGTTGTTCTTTCAGAATAAAAATCTGGTCAGACGTTTAAAATTAAAATTCCATTTTAAATGTCTGTCAAATGATTTCTTAAAAAATAGTAACACCTCAATGTAAATTCTGTGGCAACGCGAATAGACGTATTTAAAAAAAAATAATCTATAAGCCCTACACCTCTACACCATGCCATCACAATGCAGGGAAAACTGAACTTATAATTAAATATATTTTACACAGAAAATATAATGCTGCTGAGGGTATATCTACCAAAGTGTGGGTGAGCTGGCGGTCTAGGGGTAAGGTGTCAGACTTCTGTGCTGGCGGCCGGGGTTCAATCCTCGGTCCCGGCAAAGATTTATCTGATTACCAAACCCTTCCTTCACCTCTGACAAGACATCTTGTGAATGTGGGGAATGCCAGGCCTCCACCGTGGTTCGGATTCCACGTTAAACTGTAGGTCCTCCATTTCATCTCACAATCACCCTACCATTACACATTAGCGTAAGTGCGTACAACCCGAACGGGTAGTAAGACGCGGTGCTAATAATAATACCAAAATGTAATATACCACGATTTTAGTTGTGGCTCTACATGACTGTTAACCACTATTCACCTGCAATTTGTTGGCGCATGCGCAAGAGCTGTTTGGCTACTGCACAACCTTAAAAATGTAATATCTAAGCTCATCAACTAAAATGTTTTATAATCAATGTTAAATTCAAAATGAACTATTGTAGCTCTTTGATTTTTATGGTATCTTCATATGTATACTTTTTCAAAAATGTGTGATTTATCAAAAGCCTTTATTTAATATGTTCTGTTTAGCAAGATTTAGATATGATATATTATTTCTATGGTAGGCCCTATTTATACAAACCACATCTTTTCAACAACCAATAAGTATTTAAGGATTTGTTTTAAATCTACTAACTAATATAATTCATCCCTTTTAATTTGTAACTTCCCAAGAAGGTAAATAATGTTATAACTAAAATCGGGATAAGATAAGACTGTTTGAAACGGAACCTTTAAGTAACTTATTAACTTCACCTGCATTCATGTGGCAAAATATGTTTTTTTATATGAAAACATGATTTTTGTTTAAATAATTATTATAACAATGTAATGTTTTGTGATTTGTTATGCAACTCAGCAAGTTTCTTTATCTATTTTCACATTCATAATACACTTTTATTTGTATTCCAAAGAATGTCTAGTCACTGATTTTATGAACAAAACTGTAATGTATTCAGGATATGATGTAATTAAATTGATTATATTAAAAATAATATAACTGTTGTATTATTTTAATTAAATATATATATAATTTTATAAATACAGATACTATTTCAATCACAATACTCACTTATTCAAGATGTATAATATATTACACTATCAGGTTAAATTAGTATAAGTCAGACACATATTTTGCAAAGTTAGACTACTCTGTTTATCAAACTAAACACATATAAAGTGTTCTTCCCCCACCGGAAGTTAACGCGGATAAGGCATCAGTCAGATATGTGGGCTTGGCAGATACTGAATTATAGGATACGTGGGCTTGGCAGATACTGAATTATAGGATACGTGGGCTTGGCAGATACTGAATTATAGGATACGTGGGCTTGGCAGATACTGAATTATAGGATACGTGGGCTTGGCAGATACTGAAGTATAGGATACGTGGGCTTGGAAGATACTGAATTATAGGATACGTGGGCTTGTCAGATACTGAATTATAGTATACGTGGGCTTGTCAGATACTGAATTATAGGATACGTGGGCCTGGAAGATACTGAATTATAGGATAAGTGGACTTGACAGATACTGAATTATAGGATACGTGGGCTTGGCAGATACTGAATTATAGGATACGTGGGCTTGTCAGATACTGAATTATAGGATACGTGGGATTGGCAGATACTGACGTATAGGATACGTGGGCTTAGCAGATACTGATCGATAGGATATATGGACCTGATAGATTTCTTATCTATTTGATACATTGTCTTGACAGATACTTATCCATAGGACAAGTGGTCTAGAAAACTTGGGCTTGGTAGATCCTGAACTATAAAATACGTGAGCTTGTTAGACAAAGAACGGACCCAGGAAATTACATTATAAAAGCTATTTTCTGTACTTTTTTGCTAATGAGAATCTTAGGGGATACTTTCAAAATTTATAAAGGTATACGTTTTAAATAGCATATTGAAAGTCTGGTCGTAAAACCTAACCTGTACATTCAACAAAATTTTATTTTTAAAGTTGTACTTATATGTTTTAAGCTTTTATCAACATTATTTGTAGTTTTTATAATGTATAGTGGTTGTCAACTGATTCGTTTTCTCCCCACCCCCACCCTCTGCTAGTGGGAGAATCACTGATATGGTCTGATGGTACTCATTTAATTTGAAACATACATAATGATCCCAAAACTGATTAGTCTTACATTTTAACACACAACAGTGGATGCGTGATTTAAGGCAGTGGTATTCAACCTGGGGTACTCGGGCCCTTGGGGGTACATGAATACATCTAAGGGAGTTTGTAAAATTTTAAAAATACACACATAAGCGCATATATATATATATATATATATATATATATATAACATATAATCTAATATCTCATTTGGGATTTAATTTATTTTGGATGTAGATTATAGAATAGGTATAAATTGCACTATGCACTAACATCTTTGGGAATACAAAGTTGAAGAAAGATTATATTTGGGGGTACACGAACAAAAAGAGGCTGAATACCACTCCACTAATCTAAGTCATTGTAATCGTATGATCACCATTGTCGGGCAGGTCAGGGTTATAGTTCCGGCTGGATGAGCTGGCTATATTTTCTCACCATTATCTTTCTAACGGCTTATGGTGATGTTCTTCCTCTGAGCCAGTGTTTCACAAATTTTCGTAATTGGTGTACTCACTTCGGTCTTCCACAAAAAAATAGTAATAATAATATCTTGTAAATTATAAATGATAATTCCAAATTTAAATAAAGTTTTAGTGGTCATAATGCAAAGTTGTCACAAAGAGAGTAAAAAGCTTATAAAAGTCCATGCATGACATCATGTCAAAATCCGCGTTAGTATTTTGATTACGATTTCCTAATACCTACTTTGATGGCCACATGGTCTAAACCGGGGGCTCCCAAACTACGACCCCCGGGCTGAATGTGGCCAGGATTGTGGGTTTATCTGACCCACGAACGTTGAAAAAAAAAATTAATGAAAAAAAATTCTTAGTGCTACAATAATGGTGATTCTGTGTGCAGTGCACAATATACATACCTAAATACATATAGTATGATTTTGGTAGTCATTTCATCTGCAGATGTACTATTGATAGATATTATCAATATATATAAAATAACCCTAATAATATAGTAAAATATTATTAGAGATGGCCGCAAAGAAATATGTTTGAATTTTCTCTACTGTTCTTCCAACCAAAATCAGGGTATTCAACATAATGTGTTCCATTATTTCACGGAAAAAAACTTTTACAATATTTAATTAGGCCTAATGGCTGTATATATTTGTATAACTGGTTTGATCTCCTTTATTCCCTAGAGAAAATATACTTACAGCTATTTATGTTTAAATGTGGGGAATGCCAGGCTTCCACCGTGGTTCGGATTCCACGTTAAACTGTAGGTCCTTCATTTCATCTCCCAATCACCCTACCATTACACATTAGCGTAAGTGCGTACAACCCGAACGGGTAGTAAGACGCGGTGCTAATAATAATAATATTAATAATAATAATTTCAATATCCTAATCTAGCCCCCCTATGTAAAGTGTATTGAAAGTGGGTTTTCCCTAAATGGTTTTGATCTATCCTTCCATACAAATGAGGGTAAACTTAATATTAATCCCCCCCCCCTTCCTCTTTCTTAGCTCATTAGCATAATTAGTACACATACATATAACCTGCCAAAGAAAATCGCTAATATCTAAAACTATGTTGTGATTAATAAAACTTAGTTATATATCGCGATTATCGTACCACGGCGGGGGAAACACTGATCTAAGCTAATCTGCTCATTCACACTTCTTAGCTCAAGTGGTTAATATCTCATGTTTTGAAAGAGTTTATTTTTAATAAACATGTTGTTTTAAAGCTAATGAGAATAACATCCTTTTATAAGTATAGCTTTTTTAAATAATCAAGGAGCAAAAAAAAAACTTAAGGGGCTAAGAGCCATAATTTACCAAAATCTTTTTCAGCTAAAACTGGTTTGTATATGTCCCTGATTTCTATAGGAAGCCCCCTTTCGAGAGTTTGAAAAATATTGTTTGTGGTCAATATTGATTACATTTTACTATATAATTAGTGTTAGTTTATAGCTATTAATAATATCTATCAATAGTGACAGTTGCAGATAACATGGCTTGACGTATGAATAGGTACCCGCCTCGGTGGTGTTGTTAGCTAACGCGTTTGCTTCGTGTTTAGTTATACTGCTGAGGATGGGAAGATCGAGGTTCGAATCTCTGTCGGGTGAACTGGAGGTGGTTTTCCTAATTACCACTCTCACTCCACGCAAATGCTGGTTCACTTCCTCTATATTCAACCTTCCAATTCCTAACCCATTAGCATAATTAGTACTTAGGCGTATAACCTGAACGGTTAGTATGACGTGCTGCTAAATAATAGTAATAATAATAATAATAATAATAATAATAATAATAGGAATAGTTGAAAGTAGTTCTAATAATTTTTATAGCTATCAACTAGGGGTATTTCCACATATATATAAATTAAAAAGTAGTTATAGTAGAAATTACTACGTCAATATTTGTTTTATAACAACCCAAAATCTAATATTTATTTTAAATGTCATAAACATAAAACATCTATTAGTATGTTTATCATAAATAAATACCAATAGAAACTATAATAAGCTAAAATTAGTTTATTATCATGAGTTTTGTTGATAGCCCTGAATTCCACGAATACAGCAAAGAAGAGTTACCGCGGTAGACCTTATATTGAGACCTGATATTGTAGATTAACAAAGATCACTATAGACCATAAGACCAGCTTTTCCCAAACTTATCGGGTCACGGAACACTTGTCATCTTTGTTAAAATTTACTTACATTTAGTCATCAAATAAAAAAAAGTTACGGTACTAATACTCAAATACAATTTATTTTACCAAGCAAAAAAAAAAAATCAATCGTTAAAACATAAATAAAACTAACTTTTAGTGAGATGGCTTTTCATCACAAATTTGTTTAATATTCGGAATGATGCTGGAAATTTGAATCCTCATTTCAGGTACAACATCAAGTCTATTTCTATATTTGCTTTTCGTTGCAAAATAACAGTCCAGTTTCACATAAACAAGTTATAACAAAAAGAAGGAACACTTGTATCGCACGCTTAGCCTCATTCGGGCACTCTTATATTAGACTTCCCCCAAAAAATATTCAACGGGAGACTTTTAAAAGTTTGTTTTAAATCAGATTCAGAAACCAAGTCAGTCTTCCATAATCATGCGCATTGGCTGTAATTAAAAATGGATTCCGTACTCAAGCATTTTCATTATTAGTATTATTATTATTATTATTAGCACCGCGTCTTACTACCAGTTCGGGTTATACGCACTTACGCTAATGTGTAATGGTAGGGTGATTGTGAGATTAAATGAAGGACCTACAGTTTAACGTGGAATCCGAACCACGGTGGAGGCCTGGCATTCCCCACATTAACAAGATGTCTTGTCAGAGGTGAAGGAAGGGTTTGGTAATCAGATAAATCTTTGCCTGGACCGAGGATTGAAGCCCGGCTGCCAGCACAGATGCCTGACACCTTACCCCTTGACCACCAGGTCTCCTTCATCATTAGTAGTTGTAAAATATGCTGATAAAGAACACTGCAGGTCACGTAAGTGTTGAAAGATGGCGCTGGAAACTTCATCGATTGAAGAATTTATTTCAGTCAGAAATTCGTCTAGGGTAGAAAAACATTCGAAGTTGTTCTGTTCTACAAAAGATGTACAAATTTCTAGTTTCTTTTTTAAAGATAAAATTTTATCAATTGCAGTAAAAATGGTCACATTCTTTCCTTGCAGAGACAGATTTATTTTATTTAATTTTTCAAAAATATCTGCAAGGTATGCAAATCTCTCTAGCCATGAGGAATTTGTCAAAAAGTCATTAGACTTAAGTCCTGCATTATCTGAAGTGAAGTTTACAAGTATTTCACTACGAATTTCAAAAAGCCTCACAAGAGCTTTGCCTCTGAATAGCCACCTTACTTTAGAATATAACAGGATCTTGCTTCAGTATGTAACAGGACCTTACTTCAGTATGTAACAGGACCTTACTCCAGTATATAACAAAACCTTACTTCAGTATATAACAGGACCTTACTTCAGTATATAACAAAACCTTACTTCAGAATGTAACAGGAGCTTACTTCAAAATGTAACAGGACCTTACTTCAGAATGTAACAAAACCTTACTTCAGTATGTAACAGGACCTTACTTCAGTATGTAACAGGACCTTACTCCAGTATATAACAAAACCTTACTTCAGTATATAACAGGACCTTACTTCAGTATATAACAAAACCTTACTTCAGAATGTAACAGGAGCTTACTTCAAAATGTAACAGGACCTTACTTCAGAATGTAACAAAACTTTACTTCAGAATGTAACAAAACCTTACTTCAGAATGTAACAAAACCTTACTTCAGTATATAACAGGACTTTACTTCAGTATGTAACAGGACCTTACTTCAGTATGTAACAAGACCTTACTTCAGTATATAACAGGACCTTACTTCAGTATGTAAGAGGACCTTACTTCGGTATGTAACAGGACCTTACTTCAGTATATAACAGGAACCTTACTTCAATATGTAACAGGACCTTACTTCAGAATGTAACAAAACCTTACTTCAGTATATAACAGGACTTTATTTCAGTATGTAACAGGACCTTACTTCAGTATGTAACAAGACCTTATTTCAGTATATAACAGGACCTTACTTCAGTATGTAAGAGGACCTTACTTCGGTATGTAACAGGACCTTACTTCAGTATATAACAGGACCTTACTTCAATATGTAACAGGACCTTACTTCAAAATGTAACAAAACTTTACTTCAGAATGTAACAAAACCTTACTTCAGAATTTAACAAAACCTTACTTCAATATATAACAGGACCTTACTTCAGTATGTAACAGGACCTTACTTCAGTATGTAACAAGACCTTACTTCACTATATAACAGGACCTTACTTCAGTATGTAACAGGACCTTACTTCAGTATGTAACAGGACCTTACTTCAAAATGTAACAAAACTTTACTTCATAATGTAACAAAACCTTACTTCAGAATGTAACAAAACCTTACTTCAGTATATAACAGGACCTTACCTCAGTATGTAACAGGACCATACTTCAGTATGTAACAGGACCTTACTTCAGTATATAACAGGACCTTACTTTAGTATATAACAGGACCTTACTTCAGTATGTAACAGGACCTTACTTCAGTATATAACAAAACCTTACTTCAGAATGTAACAGGACCTTACTTCAAATGTAACACGACCTTACTTCAGAATGTAACATGACCTTATTTCAGAATGTATCAAAACCTTATTTAAGAATGTAACAGGACCTTACTTCAAAATGTAACAGGACCTTACTTCAGAATGTAACAGGACCTTACTTCAGAATGTAACAGGACCTTACTTCAGTATGTAACAGGACCTTACTTCAGTATATAACAAAACCTTACTTCAGTATATAACAGGACCCTACTTCAGAATGTAACATGACTTTATTTCAGAATGTATCAAAACCTTATTTAAGAATGTAACAGGACCTTACTTCAGTATGTAACAGGAGTGTTTTATGCTGACTATCTATTTCCTAACACAAAATTTTAAATAACCTGGATTGAAGTGGCTGAGATTTGGCATAATTAATAATTTGGTATTCATTAGAAAGCACAGTTTTTAGATATGTCGGTATTTTTTTTAGTCGAAAGTGATTGCCTATGTAGAACACAATGGCTTATAGTGATTTGTGGTACCACATTAGTGATTCGCGACAGCTCCCTTCATCTTTCCCGCCATTGCCCGTGCACCATCGGCACACACATCAATTCATTTTTCCCAACTAGTGTTATGTTTTATGATAAAACTGTTGATACAGTTTAAAAAAATCCCCAGTTATGTTGCTTGACAAAGATTCCCATAGGAGCAAGTTCTCCCCAATCCCATTATTATATGGAACTAATACTAGTAACAAAGCAAGTCCCGGAACGTCAGTTAATTCATACAACTGCAGAGAATACTCATGGCAATTTTTCAGTCAGGAAACTAGTTCCTTTTCAATATAATCGGCAAGACCATGAATGAGACGTGAAACGGCAGTCTATCACACGACAATATTACTGTATCAATTTTTCTACCAGACTCTTCATTCAATATGCCTGTTATAATATCACAAGGCTTGATAAGAGTTTATCCTATAGCGTGCACTTCTCTAGCAAGGGCAATACGGTAAATCACACGATAAGATGCTTCTGTTGAATTTTCATTGTTCGTTTTAGACATTTTAATCGTGGAAAGTTGACCATTTTCAAATTAATCACGTTTTCTTTATATATATAAATCTTTGTTTTGGTATTCAGGAGGATTGGTTTCCAAATGTTTAAGAAGTTTACTAGGAACCACAAAACTGTTGGCTACACACTGTAACTCTTTATTACACACAATGAATTGCGCATAAAGGAGCATATTTGTTTTCCCAACACATATAAAACAGAAAGACAAATAATTTTCAGAACACTTTCGATTTGATCTTTTATCACCTTCTGTTTTTACTTTCTCGCCATCTCACACGAAGAGAAAATATTTTGATCGTCAAAAAAGACGAACTCAAGATTTTGATGGATCTCCACGTTTCATGACCCCCCGAATCCGAAAAAGTTGTTTCTGATTTTACGTATGTCTGTCTGTTTGTACCTCCAAATTGAGCCTAAACTATTTTACCGATCGGGCTAAAACTTGGTATCTAGGGTTTTCATAGGGTTTCCCCATGAGGTTTTTGAAATTGGATATCTAACCCTAAAATTAAGGGTAGTTTACTTAAAGGGCAAAACAAGAAAAAGTCGATTTTCTCAAAATAGGTTCCAATGATTTTGATTAAATTTCATTTCTAAACATGTATAAATATTACAAACAAAATGGCTCCTCTCAATATTTCGGCAAAATGACTTTAAGGGCTCCGGTCTAATGCGTAAATTCTAATTTTGTATCATATCTGCGAAACTATTTGAGATATGAAATTACTTATCGTTGTAAATATGTAGATCTATTTATAACACTAATATTTATTCGCAACACATTTTTATAAAACCAATCACTTTTAAGCTATGCGTATGTATATATATATATATTAACTTTTCGAACACAAAAGGTAAAAGTATTGCGACCTCAAAAGAAAAACTGACCTGAAATGTTGATGGATTTCGACGTCTCATGACCCCCCGAACCCTATAAAGTGGTCTTTGCAATGACGTATGTCTGTGTGTCTGTTTCAACTGAAAATTAAGAGTAGTTTAAGAAAGGGCGAAAAGAGAAAAAAATAGATTTTCCCAAAATCGGCTCTAACGATTTTGACTAAAATTCGTATCTAAGAGTTGATTAAGATTATAAATAAACTGGCTATTTTAATTTTACCGTGAAAATTAATTTTAGGGTATTTTAAAGAATCAGAAACTTCCATATCTCCACAACTATTTGAGATACTAAATAACTTATGGTTGCAAAATTGTAGTACTATTAAAAATAAAAAAACTTTTATATGGGATATATTTTTATAAAAACAAATAATTCTTAGATGTTGTAACCTTGTTACAACAAAACATGGGATGATTGTAACACTCACCAATGCTGTCCCTGTTGACTCGCTGGGAATGGACTTCAAAACTCGAGACACTCTCCACAACATGCACTACATTCAACTGAACTGGTGTTCGAGACTCACCACTGGCGGTGCAAAGAGGTCTCCCCCTCCCCCCTTTCGCCAGACAAGAAAACAAGTGAACATAGCCAAGCGCCCCTAACGATCAGATTCTGGAACCTTCGATAGAATAGGTTGTGTGTGTGGCCTATGCTCCAGGACTCTCTGGCTAGTTCTAGATC
>CABEEJ010008588.1:0-23047 GCA_901482245.1 Timema douglasi
CACGTAGATAGCCCACTATGGACAGCCAGCACGGCACGTTGATAGCCCACTATGGACAGTCAGCATGGCACTTAGCTAGCCCACTGTGGACAGCCAGCATGGCACGTAGATAGCCCACTATGGACAGCTAGCACGGCACTTAGCTAGCCCATTATGAACAGCCAGCATGGCACGTAGATAGCCCACTATGGACAGCCAGCATGGCACGTAGCTAGCCGACTATGGACAGCCAGCATGGCACGTAGCTAGCCGACTATGAACAGACAGCATGGCACGTAGATAGCCCACTATGGACAGCCAGCATGGCACGTAGATAGCCCACTGTGGACAGCCAGCATGGCACGTAGCTAGCCGACTATGAACAGCCAGCATGGCACGTAGATAGCTCACTATGGACAGCCAGCATGGCACGTACCTAGCCGACTATGAACAGCCAGCATGGCACGTAGATAGCCCACTATGGACAGCCAGCATGGCACTTAGCTAGCTCACTATGGACAGCCAACATGGCACGTAAATATCCAACAGCCAGCACAGCACGTAGATAGCTCACTATGGAAAGCCAGCATGGAACGTAGATATCCCACAGCCAGCACAGCACGTAGATAGCTCACTATGGACAGCCAACACGGCACGTAGATAATCCCACAGTCAGCACAGTACGTAGATAGCTCACTATGGAAAGCCAGCATGAAACGTAGATATCCCACAGCCAGCACATCACGTAGATAGCTCACTATGAACAGCCAACACGGCACGTAGATATCCCACAGCCAGCACATAACGTAGATAGCCCACTATGGACAGCCAGCACGGAAGTAGATAGCCCACTATGGACAGCCAGCATGGCACGTAGATAGCCCACTATGGACAGCCAGCACATTACGTAGATAGCTCACTATGGACAGCCAACACGACACGTAGATATCCCACAGCCAGCACATAACGTAGATAGCCCACTATGGACAGCCAGCATGGCACGTAGATAGCCCACTATGGACAGCCAGCACGGAAGTAGATAGCCCACTATGGACAGCCAGCACGTCACGTAGATAACCCACTATGGACAGCCAGCATGGCACGTAGATATCCCACTATGGACTGCCAGCACGGCACGTAGATATCCCACTATGGACAGCCAGCACAGAACGTAGATATCCTACAGCCAGCATGGCACGTAGATAACCCACTATGAACAGCCTTTGACACGAAACACATCCCTGATGACGACTTCCCAATGAGGAGTGAAGACACCCCTCCGCACCAAAGCAACCTAAAGATTCCTTTGACTCTTGGTCCAAGTTCTGCATTGATTTCTGAACAAGCTCTGCGATGATGTCTTATCAAAAGATTTTAGGCCCATCCCCAAGGGAACTCCTAGGCTAGAGTTAACCTGTGTTATGAAACGAGATTGGTGCACGATAGCTACTAACACTCCTGAGAAGATGGAGCTGGAAAAGAATAAAGATTATTACATTGCAAAGAGGAAAGTTCATATGTTTTCATCGTCATCTTTCAGTGAAGAAGACAATGACGACTTGTGCGAAAAGTCAGGGGACTCCCCTTTTTGTACATCACAATCTTCTGAACATACAACAAAAGTGATGTTGAAGAAGTGATGGAAGAGGATTTCGTTATAATCAAATTTCCTAACAGTAAAAAGCTCTAGTACATTGTGACATTAATCAACCTGGCGTTTGAGTACGAAATCGGATTTCTTCGATGCCAAGGAATGGCTTTACTTTAGACTACAATAGAGAACAAGGCTGATGTATTCAAAGACATTTGCAAAAATAGTTATTCCTCTTATATCAGTCAGGAGAGGGAGGCACCATTTTAAAGATTTTTTTTTATCAAAATGTATGAACCTACATTAGCTGTACATGAACTTTGTTAAGCTTTGCGTGTTTCACATTTAAGCATATGTCGTAAACTTTTTCAAATTCCGTCTTTGGCTATGCGAATAAGTTGGTACATTGTTTGGATAAATTATTATAATTTTTTTCCATATGTCCAAAATATCTCCTTTCCGTGTCTAATGTAACCCCCCAACCCATGGAGATAGTCTGGACAATATTCACCTCTGAGATTTCTTTGTTTCAAAATTGTAGAAGGGGATGTGGGGTAAGTTTCTAACACTCAAATTAATAGCATAGACTCTGAGCTATCGAGAGGTAATATGGGTAGTTACCGAGTCTGCTCAAAATTCTTTATTAAAAATGGTCCAATGTAGGGAATTTTAACTAAACAATTATTTACAAAACTTCACGTACTTTAATGGCTACAGAACCATAAAACTAATAAATGTGGAATAAACAATAATAACAGTTTTAAAAAAAGTCTCCTGCCACTTCAGGCACTGTCTCAACCACTTTGCCCCTTAAATTAAACTTGGTGAACAGTAAAATAATTTCACGATAAAGGAGACAATCAGAGAATAGAACATACCTTACATGATGGCAGCAAATATCTTATGGTCTCTTTGTTCATTAATTATTCTCAATACCTGATGACACATCTTAAGATAATACATATTGTTTTATTAATGTTGCTGGTGTAGGTGCGATGTTACAGCTTCTCCTTATTGGAGAATGTTAGTGATAAATGAGCGTATGCACTCTTGTAATGTTGCAGAATTTTCACCATGGGTCTGATATTCCATTCCTCCTCCTGGGAGGTTGCTCTACTCGTAGCGATCATCTATGGGGCCATTAGATGGTGGTTTTCAATCAAATTTAATTACTGGAAACTGAGAGGAGTCCCCTACGTTCCGCCATCCTTCCCTTGTGGCAACATAGGGGACCTTTTACGTGGGCGCCTCTCAACAAACATGATATATCAGAAAATATATGATAAATTGGATGGACATCAATTCGGGGGACTTTTCCATTTAACAAAACCGGTATTTATAATCCGTGACCTTGAATTGGTGAAAAACGTGTTGGTAAAAGATTTTGTTCATTTTAATAATCGTTTCAGAGATACTGAGTCAGGAAGAGGAATTCTGAGTAAAACTTTGTTCCTAAGTGCTGGACCTAAATGGAAAAAATTACGTCTAAGTGTTTCGCCAACAGTTACCCCCAGTAAGATCAAGGCCATGTTTAATATTTTCACCGAGTCGGCCAAGGATATGATGGACTTCCTTCAAGAGAAAGTTCGCTATTCTGAAGATCTGGAAGTCAAAGCTCTGGGGTATGATTTCACCACAGATGTGATGTGTTCTTTCGCTTTTGGACAGAGAATAAATTGTATGAAAAACCCCGACTCAGAGTTTCGACTGATGGGGCATAAAATAATTAAAGAGTTGACTGGAGGGTCTCTGGTCGTTAAAATTGTAGCTTCCTTTTTCACAATTATAAACAGGGCTTTGAATTGTAAATGTCAACCGATACAATTTTTTGAGAAAGTTGTTATTGAGACCATTGAGCACCGCGAGAAGAACGGATGGTTCAGGAACGACCTCCTACAATTTCTGATGAAGTTAAGGGAAAAGGGCGAGATTGTTGGTGACGATTTGACTGAAGAGTCTTTCCCTCAGAAGGCTACCAAGGGCTTATTTGACATGGGTAAGTAGCTTTTAATAACACTATTAAGAGGTAAGCAAACTATAATTTTAAAATACTATGAATTCATTTTAAAATGTAATCAATAAGTTATACAAAATAAGCCTTTCATTGCTTGAATACTGTACATTTCACAGTTCAAGCAAAAAATTCAGTGTCTTAACTTGAACATTTGTCGTTTGTGAGAATCTCTTTACCAGGGACTACAATTCTAACTAACCTGCTATTGGTCTTACAGACAAGAAGTATGAACAGTTGGTGCTCCACTGTCTGGAGTTGTTTCTGGCTGGTTATGATACCATGTCTATGACCATCGGGTTATGCCTCCACGAGCTGTCCATCAACTCGGATATTCAACAGACCCTCAGGGAGGAGATCGACGGGGTCCTCAAAGAGTTCGGTGGAGAGATAACGTATGAGGCAGTGCACAAGATGGAGTACTTGGATAAGGTCCTGTCTGGTGAGTTAGAATGTATTGCTAATATTAGCTGGCTTTCAAATACAATACTTCTAACATATACATTAAGTTAGTCTTTCATTTTTTAAAAAACCACGACACCGAATGTGCTGAAATCTCGCATGCACACGGAGTCTGTTCATGATAGGTTTTTACCTGGAATGACAGTTCTTAAATCATATGTTTAGGTTTTAGTTTGCCAACACTGGTAAAAGACCACTGTTTTGTAACTTTTAATCATTTCGTTTTACCCAATCCGAAACAATATTTTAAACGTAACTAAAAGTACTTATTCTCCGTTTTGGAATGTTATCTATGATGTGTAATATATTGCATACACTAATACCTTTTAATACAGGCGTCGTATTTACTTGTAAAAGAGAAAATACTTGCCATTTTCTATATAGATAGTAAATTATTTATGATTAGTTTATCGTATTTCGAAATATTCAACTGAATAAAATATTTGTATCCACTGCGTGGGTGCATCATTGTAAAGAACTTTTTCCTTTGCGTTCAATCGCGTGGTTTAAATTCATCGGTCGACATTTTGAAGCTATGTTAGTTAGAACTTTTGTGAAAGTGGTGTGAATAATAATTTTTTAAGTGGAATAAAACGATAAATAAGCTTTGTGCCCGAACTCAAATAGATATATAAATAATATCGGCCTAAATTACTGTGGTTTACTATAAAATTCATACATCGCCATCCGTTTTCATTACAGTTTTCTAAAGAGAAAGATGTCCGCTGTTGACGTAGGGATATATTAGAGATTATTTCTAGTAGCTCTATGAGCTGTCATCCAAGTAAACTAAGGTCATGAATGTATTATAGCTAGAAGGTACAGTTAACATATAGGCTAATTAAAATGTATGTTCACCATTTTGTTTAGAGATATAGCTATAAATTAGAAATTACGGCTATCTTGAGAAAAATTGCGGCTCTAGAACACTATTTTTTAGTCCTTACAGAGCTATAGCTCCTAAGATATAGGCAAGCCGGGTCATAAACAGAAAAAAATAATACAGTTATAAATTCGTTGGCTGAGTTAATCATGGTCGTTTTATAAAATACATCACATGTGAAGATCGGGTGATTAGATTAAATACAATAGCAAAAAGGAGAATTCCGAATCGTACAAACTTTAACTTTTTAAGCTTTCACTAGTCTTATTGTCCTCTTTTTTATTATTATGTTGAATATTGTGTTCTGTAATTAGAAACTTTGCGGATGTACCCTGCTGGGGGGACATTGTTCAGGACGTGCACCAAGTCCTACACGATCCCAGGCACGAAGACGCTACTAGAGAAAGGGGTGCAAGTAGTGATCCCGGTGTACGCACTGCATCACGACCCTAAATACTACCCCGACCCGGACAAGTTCGATCCTGAACGTTTCAACGAACAGAACAAGGCTTGCAGACCTCCATCCTGCTACTTGCCGTTCGGGGAAGGCCCCAAAATGTGTCTAGGTTGGTAGCTCAGACATGTCGCAGGAGATTGTTACATCTGACCCAGATGTTGTTTCTTGTTTAAGTAGTGAACAAGGTATTACAGTGCACTTCGTCCCTCTAATATAATTGAGCATGTACATTTATACAGGGTGTTCGGGAACTCATAACCCAAACTGAATATACAACTTATTTGAACCAGAAATAATACAAAAAACCCTGTACACTTGCATCCGGAAAACTATACTAATACCATTAAATTGTGTTCAAAGTTTCGGCGTATAGCACCGGAAGAGCAAAGCTGTCAATCATGCGTGTAGAACAAGTTGCATAGTAGCTAGGCGCGTGGCATTGCACATGTAATAATGGCAAGCCCTTTCTGTGACGTAGGACAGTTAATGATGACCTTCAGAACGTATTCACATTTCTAGGTGGACTGGTGTGTTGTTTACTATTAATTATGTTATGTTCTGCTGCCCAAGATGTCGATGTGTGTAGTGCCACGCGACTAACTCCTGTGCAACCCGTTGTACACGCATGCTTGACAGCTTTGCTCTCCCTGTGCTGTACGCCGAAACTTTGAATACAATTTAATGATATTGGCATAGTTTGTAGGATACCCACTTTCACTAATGTGTAATGGTAGGGTGATTGTGATATGAAATGGATGACCTACAGTTTAACGTGGGATCCGAACCACGGTGGAGGCCTGGCATTCCCCACATTCACAAGATGTCTTGTCAGAGAAGGGTTTGGTAATCAGATAAATCTGTGCCGGGACCGAGGATTGAACCCCGGACCCTCAACACAGAAGTCCGACACCTTACCCCTAGACCGCCAGGCCACCCTGAGCTCATACAGCTCTTGATGAGCACAATATTGACATTATAACACTTGCAACGATGTAAATAGTTTCTTATTGTGAAATAATGAACATTGTAGAAGGTAAAGCAGATCACACGTACCACTGCTTTTGTTTTAAATGAATCTATTTATTATATTTTAATATGTCCCCNAAAAAAAATGTGATTTTAACAACTACGAGTAACTTTTTATTTTGCTTATTTCCGATAAATAAAAGGCCAAAATACAGTTTTAAAGTTGATATATCAATAATGTAGCCCATTCCGGGATCACGGTTGACTTAATTTTAACGCAATGTAAAGACTTATAGTATGTGATCAGGATTAACATAACTCGAATAAAACACAAGACAGTGAATTCAGAGTGTTTGGAAACTAATTGGTCGCTAAAATTGAATTCAAGCAAATAGGCTTTAAGTATTTGCAACAGATCCATGCTGTAGCTACAGAATAAAGTTTAACTGCACGCCACGGTGTTTTATTTTTCGCGAAACGAGGACAAAGAAGGTATACCGAGTCCGACTAAATCTGCGAACAAATGAAGTATCAGTGTTGACGTCGATCTCACCAGGATTGGCTGGCAGGAACACGTCAATGAATGTAGCGTGTCGTAACATAAAAAGATATCCCCTGGACAACGTCTACGTTAAATGAACGTTAAGTTAAGTTAAGTTAATATTGATCACTTCCGTTTTAAAACACGAGGAAAACTATTACATTACATTGTGTGAGCTTTAAGTTGACCGTGATCCAGGCTTTACTAGGTTAACTATTTCAGGACCAAGGCAACTATCTTTACAGTAATATATTCCATCTACCCAGAATTTTATCACTTCTAACTTTCTCATTACATTACGGCTATATCTTATACCATTTCAGGTTAAAGTGGGTGTGCATGGGCATATCATAACCTCAAAATTATTACTTTGAGCTATTCATGTTTTATAGAATCAAAAGGACTATTTTTATAGTAATTTTAGTTGGTGGAAGTACTACTTGCAATAGTAGATCTGGAGAAGGACTTGTAATGCTCGTCCAAATAATTGTGTTTGAGTTAAGTTTATCTTTGGACTAAGGCCAGGGAATAGTGTCACTCTTTGTATCAGAACAGCAGCAAGGTCACAAAGCTCTGGTTATGTTTTCAGGTATGAGGTTGGCTCTGTTGGAAATCAAGGTGGCTGTTGTGGCGCTGCTGTCTAAATACGAGCTGAGCGTGAGCAAGAGGACCTCTCTACCCATTCGTCTGGATCCCAGGACCGTTACATTATCTGTGGAGGGAGACATCTGGCTCAGGATCAGAAACAGGAAGTGATATACGTAGTCCTCGTATTGTGTTATCCATATCAACAAAAACATTGACTAGTGCACATGTGAAGCCCGTGGTTCCCGTCGAGGCATTTTACAATTTTCAGATTAATATTCTAAAATTAACGTAATAGGTCCAGCTATACATAAATATAGGTGGTTGAGTCGCTTAACAAATAACCGAGCGTCGATGCTTACAACGCTGGTAGTGGTAGAAACTTGCAACACAAAAGTAAGGCCATTACTGAAACACATATTCAAAGGTTTTATTTAATCTTTATTTGGCAATATTAAATTTTGATACAATGATTCAACTAAAAAAAAAAAGTGTTCGTAAAGGAATAAGAGCTGTATTATAAGATGTTTAAATCGACACACAAATACAAATAAAGAAACAATATTTGACAAGTCTCCTAGTGGGAGGAAGAAAAATAAAATAATTGGGCTATAGCATTCAACAGGAGGAATTAAGTAATTATGTCGTTATTTATAAAGTTTCGTGGATTCAGGCGTAATGAGCAAAGCCAAGAACTTGATAAAAAAACACTATGGATTACGTATTAATCTTTATGTGTCTCAGAACTGTGGTCATTCAAATGAGCTTTATAGTAGTGGCTAGTTAAACATAGGTTAATCTGTGTTTTTGTTAGAAAGAGATATATAAACTATCTGACAGTTCAAAGTCACTAAATTATTTCTAAACGTATTCCATTAGCTACCTCATGTGTCATAAAATAGGCACTTTTTACCAGTCATTTTCATACTATTCTGGATGGGCATAAACACACCCCTTGCAACGGACCAAATCGTGACGCTAAAGTATGTCGTCTGCTTGTTAGCAAGGGGGCAGATTTAACGGGTTATTTCAATGTTGCTATGCAAAAACGTGTTCCTGGTGAGTAAAAGTATTATTGTTTGAAAATAGTGAACTATTATAACCCACTTGACTGAAGACACATTCACATTAAAGGATATGCAATTCGGTTTTAAAGGTTATATTGTACAAATAAGAATGAAATATTTAATATATTAAAATATGTAGCTATCACCCATGTTGTTTACATTATGTCAAGACTACAATAAATTTAAAATTGGTTATTAGCTTATATATTAGTTTCAGAAACATTATTATATTTAATTTTGATAATTAAAATGAAAAAAGGTAGCTTGAAACTTAATTACATTTGTTTGAACGACAAACTTTGTGCTATAGTTTTAAATTCAAATTATCATTTAGGTTGTAAACTTGTAGGAAGTATTACTATATTACGTGTAAAAAGTGTTTAACTATACAATAATAATTAGGTGTATTTTATTGAAAAGAGAGGGAAAAATTAAAAAAGGCATCTATCTTTTTATTTACTTTATTGTAGGAAGTTTTACTATATTAGCCCAACTCAAATTATTTGAAGAAACAAGTCACAAGTATTGAACTTAGTTATGCTCTTCAAACCTTTTGTTAACACATTTATTTCGTTTAACTAATATGTTTCATATATTCATAAAAATTAGTGGATGGTGTCGAAATGCCACACTGCCTTGTATGTGTGTAAGAGAGAAAGAGATACCCAAAAAATGTATTCTCTCTTACATAATAGTGTCCAGGCGAAAGCTCGAAATTTTTAGTCACAGTTGTCCATCCAGTTATATTATAGAGATCAATACTTTTGACAGATAATGTCAACGTTAATAGGTCTGTGATATAGATAATTGTGGTCGTCTACATTTATGGTGTATGCTGTTTGAGCGTATCATTTCCTTGGTTTCGCGTAATAATGCATACATAATATAATATTAATATCATGATAGTAATTAAAATCTAATATTCATCTCTGAAGACGTTTTGAAATTAAATATTAAGCTTACTCATCAAAATCCAAATGAAACTTATTTAAAACTGACCTTTAATAGTGATAATCTCAAACAGCATACACCATAAATGTAGGCGATTATATGTCTTCAAATGAACGCTCAAATTATTATCTTAGGCCTTGGTTTATATCTATGCATAGCGCTTAGTTTATAGAGAATAATGAATAAAACATTGTACGCAAGAAGTTGAAACACATTACTTTCAATGATATCGCTTATAATCAATAAATCTTGTTCTTCTGCACAACACATACATTTAAATATAATCTTTTTACGCTTTATACATGGATTTAAGAATATATGGCCCTTGTATCAGTCAATAAGAATGTGAGTTGAAGCTGTAATCAATTAAATGCTGGTAAACACAGCAGACGAAAATTATCTTCTGTGTTCATGTTTGAAATGTCTTGTGATAGCCATCCTGGTGTATTATTAATGGATTTCTTTTGTTTTAGAATAAAATTGACAACTATTATATATATATATATATATATATATGATTGAAATGAAAGATGTAATATTACATTTTTATTCTGTTACCGAGAAATAGATATACCATTACAGTCATGTCAATAATAAACTCAGAAGAATATAAAAATCATATTGTATGTTTAGTTTAAAACGTGGATTTTCAAGTGAACCCTTTATGAAGTATTTTTAAAGTATTTATTTTGTAATGAAAAAATTAGGCTATTTTATATGAATAAGAGAGAATCGACATAAGCAGTAGTGGTTTGTCCTAAAGGACACAAGGTCACATGCACTCCCGCTCAAACACCACATTATACATACAAACAATTATAAATTATAATAATATTAAGTTATGTACACAAGAGAAAGAATAAAATTAAAATAAACTTTTTCTAGAATTTTTAAAAAATATGGAATTTAACACGGCTAATCAAAAACCTTCAAACAAAAATATCTTCCTGATCAGAGCATAATATTGAATGTTCTCTAAGTTCACGGTGGAATTGAAGAAGGGGAAGAGGGGCATTGACGTGCAGAACACTGGATTCAAGACCAAAGGGGGTACATCACATGTTGACGGGTGTCCTTCATAGTACAACGAGAGAGAGCGTGTGTGTGTGTATGTATGTGTGAGTGTGTGTTTGGGGTGTGTGTGTGTCCAGTTCAGTGTTGGCCACTTAATGGTTATCCCACTAGATCTAGCTTTTTTCAGATTGAGTTTGGTGTGCATAATGATCAAACAGTGGCTAGTGAGATCTTTAGCTTTTTAAAATTATAATTTTGCTTTTTTCTAGTGGAACACCTTAACAATTATTTACTTCAACTTTTTTGATCTTGTGTCTGTATGAATCTAAGAGTGACATATATAAATGCAAATAAGGTTTGTATAAGTGGTTCTGGTGCTGTTTAGAAGTAGGATTCCTGCTGGTGATATCCTACCTCAGAATTCAATCGCAGTTTTTTTCTATGGGGATCCCCCGGTTTTATTTCTATCTCCACCATCTAGTTAGTAGTGAAATGTGACTCCAGCTGCTTTCGAGAGCGTCATTTGCATTTGATTATCGTTGCTATCTTCGTTCAACTGTTGTGTTTTTTAAAAAATCCTGAAATGAATTATGTGTAGTACATTAGTAATAGTTTACTTGGTTTTTATGAAACGTTTTTAATTAAGAATAAAGGTAGGCCACTGCCAAATTTAAGTATAACCGGTTCTTATTCGAATAAATAACGTACCTATTAAATACACACCTAATCATGTTGTTCCCTTATGGGTTAGGCCAGAAGCTATGCATATAACTAAAAAAAACTCCGTACTTAATCCATCCTCACTAACTTTCTCAACATTTCCCTCGCTTCAACAACATCCATACACAGAGTCATACACGATCTTTTATTCTTAAAATTGTTAATTTTTCTCTTTCTCATATATACATTTTAATAAAAACATTTATGATAAATAGAAGTGGGAGTGTGGTTATGAACTAACTAATAAATTATTCTGCATCTTTTGTTTGATTTCGAAGAAAGAATATTTTATATGAATTAAGGTGGTGTTGCTGAATTAAAACATTTATCAGAAAACGCGAAGAAACCTGAGTTATCATTAAAACATTTAAATTCTGGAGCAATAAGTAGTACTCATTTGCAACCATAAAAAAAAAGTCACAACTAAAACGTTAATAACAACACATACATATTACGTCGCTTAATTGTGTACAACACATACTTAATTATGTGTGTTAAATTTGGTGGGACCTTTGAATTATATTTACGGGGTCATGATGAATGATAATTGTGTATTTAATTAGGTTTAATTGATTTTATATCCGAATTAGATTCTGATCTTGCCTTAAATTTGAAAGAATCAAATTTATTTAAAGGCACGTACCTCCAAAACCATACAAAATTAACTTTTTGATTCAATGTTTCAATTTTATGAAACGGTAGTAATGACACAAATGAATTCAACAAATTTTATTTCAGAAAAGAGGATGAACTTTCATTACAAAATATAAATGATAGGTAATTTAATATTTTTATAATTTTTTATTTTCAGTTTTGTACTCTCCCATGAAAATAAAAAGTCATGAGCCACCACTGGACATAAGTAAGACTTTAAACACAGGATTTAGTTATAATATAGTGTATTATTCTTTTGAATGGCTCACTGTGCGCTATGAATTATCTATAGTAATTAAATGCTATGAATGAATATGAAACCAACCTATGTAAGAAATATTATTTCTCTTTCAAGATTAAAGTTTTTGAATATTAATTTGCCACAAATGTATCATGTGTCAGAGAGTTTGGAATACCATTATGTTTAGAGAATAAACTGACTATGATATAAAATATATCAAATTTATGGTCTTTGATGTTAGATCTTGTTTCTCTTGTTTTCTTTGAAATATAGATAGTAAAACATCTAGCATTAACTATATATTTATACAATTTGATAACTGGCTACGGGAACTTGATAATATAAGTTGGCAACACTACTATCGACTCGATGCTGGAGGGAATTAATTTGTTATGGCAGTTCGTAAACAGACAAGACATTCGCTAAAGTCTCAAGTACACCGTACACGTAAACATTAATATCAACCCAGCAACAATTTCTGAAAATATATCCTCAAAAGAAAGGAAAAAAGAAATTATTTGAAACAAAATATCGCTACACGCAATGCCCACGTTATGGATATTAAATGGTTTAGTAGATTTACGTTTTTAACAATATGCTCCGAACATAAGCAAAACAGAATATGTATTAACGTTCAACTAGTGTCTTATGGTTAGAGCTAATTATTAAGACTGCCACTATGTTAGTTGCACACTAATTTTAATTGTGTCCGATGACAACATAACCTAAAAATGACCCTAATCTAAGCTTCACGGAACTAAATCATGAGGGCCGTCGCCGTGTCTGTGTGGATCTTCATGAACCTGGTGTTCCTGGGGATGTGCGGGTACATCTACCTGCTGTGGTCTCAGTACTGGAACTACGTCGAGAGGCAGCAGCTGCAGATGGCCAACATCGTCAACATCAACAGTTACAACAGCAACAATCAGATCTTCTACTACCCGCGTCGGTTAGAGTCCCCGACGGTCGACACGGTGGGCGTGACGCCCAGACGTCTGCCCAACAGGTGGAACAGGACCTTCACTGTCGTCAGGCGTCGGAGTCGCCCGAGGTTCCCGAAGCTACGTAGCATGGAGATCGAGCCCCGCCCCGGGACGCCAAAATGTGTCGCCGACTGTGCGACTCCGTCTCTTGAGGACATCGGTAAGGACCGACTACTCTCCAGGGTGTCCGCCCACAAGAGTCAGCTGGTGGTGCAGCTGCGGAGGGTACTTCTGGAGGAGAGCAGCGTTTTCAAGGCCAAAGGAGACGGCAACAACCCGTACAACGTTCAGTACGCCGGGCCCAGAGGGACAGTACGCCGACAAGAGCGTTCGGCAGTTGGTGTGCGAGCTGAAGCAAAGGGTGGACATGAGGACCCTTTCCAAGGAGGACGAGCCGTTCAGGAGTCTCGGGCTTGCGGAGAGCTTCCCTGATGCTCCTTTGTTTGATGAGCGGAGGTGTTATAACACTTGTGCCATAGTCAGCAATGCTGGATCCTTGTACAAATCTGGTCTTGGAGCGTTCATAGGTAAGCTGGGAATGGTCGCACCGACGGCGGGGCTATTTATTTTTTACTTTATCAAATTATTAGAAATTCAATGTTTTTGAGCACGTACAGTAGCCCCGTGGCTTCTTTGGTACTGAGTGACAGCTGATGGCTTTGAAAAGTTACCATACCTAATTATGTATCCCTACGCCGAACCATATGATCTGCGAAAACATGTGTTTAGCAAGCTATCACTTCTGACAGTCAACATTTAGGTATATACCTAAATGCGACTGTCAGAAGTCGGCTGTGAGCTGTCAATCAGCACCAAAGAAGCCACGGGGCTACTGTATATACCTAGATGTTGACTGTCAGAAGTCAGCTGTGAGCTGTCAGTCAGCACCAAAGAAGCCATGAGGCTACTGTAGACACACAACAACATAAGTATTATTATTATTAGCACCGCGTCTTACTACCCGTTCGGGTTGTACGCACTTACGCTAATGTGTAATGGTAGGGTGATTGCGAGATGAAATGGAGGACCTACAGTTTAACGTGGAATCCGAACCACGGTGGAGGCCAGGCATTCCACACATTCACAAGTTGTCTTGTCAGAGGCGAAGGAAGGGTTTGGTGATCAGATAAATCTGTGCCTGGACCAAGGATTGAACCCGTGACCCCCAGCACAAAAGTCCGACACCTTACACCTAGACCGTCAGGTCACCAACAACATAAGTAAATTTCCAACTATAACAAAACATATATTGTGAAACAAATGTTAAATCTTGTAAAAAAAATATTATATAGTAGGCCTATTAGAAAACTCATCTAGGTAATACACATAGGAGCGTTGTAATGTATTCACAAAGACGCTATTTTGAAGTACGGCCCTATTGAGTCTTATTCTCCTAGGCTGTCTTGATCCTTCAATCTCTTCTAAATAGAAATATTATAAAAACAATAGTTAATTGAATTTTTTATTTATTTACACATGAAAAGTTCCTGTTCTACGAGAGAACATCACCAGACAGACACTCCTCTCTACCTCTCTATATCTGATGACTGAACTAGATGTCATGTACCTCCTGGCCAGTAATGCCATATACTAAAAGAAAAAACTCCACATAAATAACCCTTCCTTCACCTCTGACAAGACATCTTGTGGATGTGGGGAATGCCAGGCCTCCACCGTGGTTCGGATCCCACGTTAAACTGTAGGTACTCCATTTCATATCACAATCACCCTACCATTACACATTAGCGTAAGTGCGTATAACCCGAACGGGTAGTAAGACGCACAGCTAATAATATTAATAATAATAATCCACATAAATGCGGATACACTTCCTCTAAATTCAACCTTCCTCACTCATTACAAATCAGTGTAGTTAGTTAATATGTACGTATAACCCGAACGAGTAGTGAGACGCGAGGACAAAAAGTTGGTAGTCTCCAAGAAAAGGCAGGTTCATTGTGATTTGTCGAAACAAAGTTTATATTCCACTGCTTGGCGTTCTCTCTCCGCAGACAGCCACGAAGTAGTGGTGCGGTTCAACCACGCCCCGACAGAGGGCTACACCTCGGATGTAGGATCCAAGACGTCTCTCAGGATCGTCAACTCGCAGGTGGTGTCCAAACCGGTGTTTAGGTTCCTCGACTCGCCGCTGTATCGAGGTGTGATGTTGCTGGCCTGGGACCCCAGCAACTACTCTGCGACTCTGGACGAGGTGAACACCTGTGCGCTACCCTGGTTACACTGCTATACTATCCTGGGGTGCACGAATGAGACTAGGGGAGGCCTCTTTAGGACATCCAGTTAAAACTTGAGATTGGCACCAAATGTACCTTCTTTGGCACAATCGGTGATTCTTTAGTGTAGGCCAGGGCTCAACAACCCTTTGGGGGCCCTGATCAACTCACCAGAGGTTCTGCAATTGACCACCATTTCTACAATCGACTTTTGTTTTTTTTGTTTATACATCTTAAATTAATTCCTGAAAATCAACCTTTCCTCAAATACTTGTGTACTCATTTTTTATATAAAAATCTATAGACTAAATAAAATGTACATTATCATATATTTAACTATTGGACTTTCTTATAAAATTACCGACTATGACAGTTCAAGGTTATTTGGATTACACTAACATATTATTTAAATGTACTTAATATACAGGGTGTTCAGAAACTCATGGCCCAAACTGCACATATAGTTTGTTTGAACCAAAAGTAATACAAACTCCATACACACATCCAGAAAACTATGCTAGTACCATTAAATTGTGTTCAAAGTTTTGGCGTACAGCGCTGGGAGAGCAAAGCTGTGTAAAACAGGTTGCATAGGAGTTAGGTGTGTGGCACTTCACACCTTAACATCTTGGAGTAAGGCAGCAGAACATATCACAATTAATAGTAAACAACACATCAGTTCATCAAGAAATGGAAATATGTTTTGAGGGTCACTATTTACGAACCTACATCACAAAAAGGGTTTACCACTATTACATGTACAGTGATGCATGCTTGACTCCTATGCAACCTGTTGTACAAGCATGCTTGCACAGCTTTGCTCTCCCGGCGCTGTACGCCGAAACTTTGAAAACAATTTAATGATATTATCATAGTTTTTCCGGATGTAAATGTATTAGGATCTTGTGTTACTTTTGGTTCAATCACGCTATATGTGCGGTTTGTCCGTCGAGTTTATGAACAACCGGTATTTGCAAGCCTAGAAGAGCTGAAGATCGATTCTTTTATTGAAAATATAGTTTTTGTTGTGTGATTGACTGAAATTTGTTGCGGGATCACTGGTTGCTGAGCCTTGTTCTAGATGAAAATAGTTTCAAATCAAATTATTATTATTATTATTATTATTAGCACCACGTCTTACTACCCATTCGGGTTATACGCACTTACACTAATGTGTAATGGTAGGGTTATTGTGAGATGAAATGGAGGACCTACAGTTTAACGTGGGATCCGAACCACGATGGAGGCCTGGCATTCCCTCACATTCACAAGATGTCTTGTCAGAGGTGAAGGAAGGGTTTGGTAATCAAATAAATCTGTGCCGGTACCGAGGATTGAACCCCGGCCGCCAGCATAGAAGTCTGACACCTTACCCCCTAGACCGCCAGGTCACCCCAAATCCAATTACTTTTCATAAAGTATTTGTAGCAGCACTCTTGGTGCGTAGTTTAGATTATTAATGGGGCAAGTCTCATTTATAAGGGTGTCACAGTTTCATTTTGACTCTAGCCCTTGCAAAAAAATAAAATAAAGTTCTTAACACACCTGAGCCAATATCTAATAAAAACAAAACCGTGTAATTTCCAGTGGTACAAGAACCCGGATTTTGATTTGTTCGGCCCGTACTTTGAACATCGAGTCCGTCGTCCGAGCGGTGTGTTCCACCTCCTGGACCCTCGAGCGCTCTGGACTCTGTGGGAGTATATCCAGTCTCATATCCCGATCAGGATACGCAAGAATCCTCCTTCCTCCGGCTTCCTGGGTGTGGAATACTTTGGCCTTAATGTAGACTAAGTGATGCAATTCCCAGTAGCGGATTTAGGCTTAGGCCTGTGAGGCCCGGGCCTAGGGCGGCAAATTTTGAGGGGCGCCAAAAAGGTTGAAGATACACGTTCTACATCAAATATAAGTGCATTTTTACATTCACGTGAACTCTACGATATCTATCCAAATATAGATATTGCGTTGCGTATATATCTGAGTATTCCTGCAACGAATTGTTCTGGAGAAAGATCATTTTCCACTCTGAAAAGAGTGAAAAGTTATTTGCGTGCAAGTATGAAACAAGACAGACTAAATGCACTTGCATTACTAACCATTGAAGCACAATTGGTTCAAGAAATTAAGTATGAGGAGGTCATTGATATTTTCGCACGGACGAAAGCAAGAAAAAAATTTATTATATGATTAATCAGATAAAAATAATTTATATTTTAATTACAAGCAATTTATTATTAATTCTATATTTAATTGTTATGTTAAAAAAATAATGTTTAATTTATACCTGAATTAGATTTCTTATTATTATTGTTATTATTTTCATTATTTTATACACACACACATATATGTATATATATGTTTATATATATACATATACTGTTACAAAAAAAAAAGGGCGCCATATCGTCTCGCGCCCAGGGCGTCCTCAAACCTAAATCCGCTACTGGCAATTCCTATATAAATTATTGATGCTTATAATTTGACTATCGATTTTATGAACGAATACATTTAATACAATGGTTACTAATGACCATGGACCAGATTTTGATGACATGCCTTCTTGTTTTTGATACGTCACAGATAATGTTCATTTCCCTTGTTGTGGAAACATTTTTCTAAAGGTCATATTTTGGTAATTTTTAGTTCAAATTATCTTAGTTTGAAATTTTTTTTTTAGTCATATATTATAAATGTATAGTATTCGAACATAAATGTTTTCAACACAGTTGACTGACTGAGAAGATAATGTAGGCAAGTGTGGCCCAACAAATGGAGGCCCGCGGGCCAAATGCGGCCCAAGATCACTGTGAATGCCCAAGATCACTGTGAATGTGGCCCTCACAGTATCCTATAGGAAAATTGTAACCCTCGGTGGAAGATTTTAAATATCTAATGATTAAATTTAAATAGTGTTATTATTGCATTTTAATATACATTTATTTGATTAATAACAATATGTGTACATATTTATTTATAATGCTAGGTTGTTTTATAAAAGTGTGTGTGTGCATGCATATACGTTTTTGGGAGATTAATACATTTTATGGCAGTCAAATTTGAAACATTCTACCAACAAAAAAATACAATTTAGTCTAAACCTAGTCCGGGCTATCCACATTAAATGAGACCCGCTCTGCGGCTGCATGGTCTAAGGTGTCCCTCTCGTAATAGACCACTACAGATGACCGATATATCGAGTTTCGAATCCTGGTTAGATGTTCTTAGGGGGATTATTCCTAAATGGTTTCCCCTATCTTTTTTTCCACACAAATGTGGGTGCACTTCCTCTAAATTTAACCATCCTCGTCCTTAAGACATTAGCACAGTTAAGGGGGTGACCTCGATACGTGAGAAATGCCGCAAAGACGTTCATCTCTAAAGCAATATTTAATTCAACGGTGTGTTATTTTAAATTATGGTTCAAGCCAAAATAAAGTCGAAAGATTCCAACAGGGCTCTATTTTTTCCTTAACCACTCACCCTATTTTCTTTAGTTTTATTAATAGAAACAAATGTGTGAAAATGTGATATTAGCTTATTTTCAACAACCTTTTAGTCATATTTGTGAAGCCACGAGCCTAGGCTTTATGATAAAGGGCTCCATATTTAGCCTTTCTTTAAAAAATACAGTAATTCTTTGATAGGCTCACGGCAGAAAATGTTAAGATATTTGAGAACTAGCAGCGAGCTCTTCTTTCTACCTTGAGACAAGAAGTTTCGTAGTCTTCTCTCCCTTCATTCTTATTAACTTGTCAAAAGATGGCTGTAGGTGAAGGGTGAAAGGGAGTATAAGCTTAGACAGAACACATAAGTAGTTCTAGAAAACGACACAGGTCATTGTATTTTTTTAGCCTTGTGGCCTTAGAAAGCGTGATAATGCCTCACCGACTGAGGTGGCCGCCTCAAACATAACTTATTTTCAATTTTGTTAATTTTTTTGGACCTCTCAAAGTTTATAGAAGAAAATTAAATAAAAAATGTCTCAAGACTCGCTTGTCTACTTAGTTGTTGAAGGTGTTTGTACCAAGGATGGAACCGAGGCCCCCCCCTGGACTCTACTAACACAGTCTGTACCGTGTACCAGGTCTGGCGCTCACTCTCCCGCACTGCCGCCTAGTGGATCTGGTGGAGTACGTCCCTTCCCTGAGACTCACCAAGCGCTGTCACTACTGGGACGTGACCGAGGACTCGTCCTGCACGTTTGGGGTGTGGCACCCGCTCGCCGCGGAGAAGCTCCTCACGCTCGCCCTCAACGTCGCTGACGATGCGGCCGTGTTCAGCCAGGGGTACGTGCGCGTGCCAGGATACGACGCCTTGAGCTGCTAGGACTGTCGCATTGCGTGTAAGATATGTTGAGAGTGATACAGTGTATATCAGATGAGTTGAGAGTGGTACAGCGTATATCAGATGAGTTGAGAGTGGTACAGCGTATATCAGATGAGTTGAGAGTGGTACAACATATATTAGATGAGTTGAGAATGGTATAACATATATTAGATGAGTTGAGAGTGGTACAACATATATTAGATGAGTTGACAGTGGTACAGCGTGTATCAGATGATTTGAGAGTGGTACAACATATATTAGATGAGTTGAGAGTGGTACAACATATATTAGATGAGTTGAGAGTGGTACAACATATATTAGATGAGTTGAGAGTGGTACAGCGTATATCAGATGAGTTGAGAGTGGTACAGAGTATATCAGATGAGTTGAGAGTGGTACGGCGTATATCAGATGAGTTGAGAGTGGTACAACATATATTAGATGAGTTGAGAGTGGTACACTGTATATCAGATGAGTTGGGAGTGGTACAGCATATATCAGTTGAGTTGAGAGTGATACAGAGTATATCAGATGAGTTGAGAGTTGTACGGCGTATATCAGATGAGTTGAGAGTGGTATAGAGTATATCAGATGAGTTGAGAGTGGTAGAGATGTATATCAGATGAGTTGAGAGTGGTAGAGATATATATCAGATGAGTTGAGAGTGGTACAGCGTATATAAGATGAGTTGAGAGTGGTATAGAGTATATCAAATGAGTTGAGAGTGGTATAGAGTATATCAAATGAGTTGAGAGTGTTAGAGATATATATCAGATGAGTTTTAATCACTCACACTCCAACTTAACTCGCGCACAATGTACATAATGTCTGGTGATCATCACACGTCGCTAAAGACTACTTTCCCCTTTGATTGTTTCACTGATAAACTAACAGGAACACATGTAGGGGAAGGAGGTGGCTGATGTGTGGGTTGTATAAACACCATTAGCACATGTCCTTTGTGTATGTGAGAGCTAAAAAATAACTGTTTGGACAAATATTAAATATTGTCTTTATTTTATTTCAAAGTTTGAACTTTTGAATGTTCATGGTTTTTCAAAACCTCCTTTACATTCCGACATCTTTTTAAAAAAATAGTCTTAATTGCTTGCAAAAATCCTAGGAATATTATTTTTGTTTGGAATACATCTTTTATTGAAGTTTTTCTGTGATTATTGGTATTGGTTAAATTTCTACCTATGTCTTACATTATTATTATATGAGCAGAGAAGAATGGGGAAAATTAATGAAGGGAGAATGGTGGATGGATAGAGAGAGATGAAGGCATTTTAATAAACCGACCTGACCACGGGCTAGAAATGATGATGATGGTATGTCTTATATTTAGAAATAAATAGAAATCTAGACACAAAAAATATTATAAACATTTTATTCAAACAATTTAGTGCCAAAAACAAATATTTTATATGGTTAGAATTAAGTTCATGTTGAAAAAAAATCTATAGATGAATTATTAAAATTTTTAATAACATAATTTTCAAATTAATCCCCAAAGTTATTTGTTACGGGAATTTTGCGTGTCGACCATTGTGATAGATATATTCTAGTCTTAGATTTGATTGATTAACTTTTAATTTGTTCTTGTTATTCATGATTAAGTGTAAAGCTGTTGGAGTTAAGTATTTATCTTTTCTACTGTTAAATTATATTATTTGTGGGGGTATTATGTTATGTGATGTAATACTTGAAGAACTTCTTTACTCGCGGGCCAGATCCCACAGGTGTCCAATGTTACAAATATAGCAGAGCAAAATAATGTTCTTCTCTTATTATTATTAGCACCGCGTCTTACTACCCGTTCGGGTTACACGCACTTACGCTAATGTGTAATGGTAGGGTGATTGTGAGATGAAATGGAGGACCTACAGTTTAACGTGGGATCCGAACCACGGTGGAGGCCTGGCATTCCCCACATTCACAAGATGTCTTGTCAGAGGTGAAGGAAGGGTTCGGTAATCAGATAAATCTGTGCCGGGACCGAGTATTGAACCCCGGCCACCAGCATAGAAGTCTGACANGGCCTGGCATTCCCCACATTCACAAGATGTCTTGTCAGAGGTGAAGGAAGGGTTCGGTAATCAGATAAATCTGTGCCGGGACCGAGTATTGAACCCCGGCCACCAGCATAGAAGTCTGACACCTTACCCCTAGACCGCCAGGTCACCGATGTTCTTCTAGCAAAATATAGGAGTGTTCCAAGTCCAATTTTTAAATTCAAAGAAAAGTCGAATCAAATATTTGAAATATCCCTGAACCCAAATAGAATTTTGAATATTTTTTAAGAAAAATAAGTTTATCCAAAATTATATTGAACATATTAAAATAGCTTTAGAAACTTTGTTTTTTACATAAAAATGGAAAAAAGATGTACAAGTTTTTGTCCAAAGTTGATAAATCGAGTTACTATTACAAAATGTTATTCAATCACTACATATTTTGGTTATGCATGTAGCAACAAAAAAATGAAAATAATTCAACATAAATGTTTATTTTGTTTGAAAATAGTTTTATTGGTGAAGCCGACTTTTTTTTTATTATTATTATTAAAGTTGAAATTTAAAAAATATCTGAAGCAAAGTTGAACTTTTAAAAGCTTCATACCTATTTGTAATAAATCGTGCCAATATTTTTTATTGCTATTTCGCTGCGGATAATATCAGCCCATTCGTGACGGCAAATTTTGTTGTATATCATGTTTTGTGGTTCTATTTAAAGTATTAAAGTCCAAATAAAACAAATCATATCTTTGAAATGATTAATTGATATTAGATATAAATGTCAAAAGAATATTTGTAGCATAAAATCACCCAAAGGTGTTAATAAACACGAAAAAAATGGATTATAGCAACCAAACAACCAGGATATCAGTAATGAATTACACTATAGCTATATTCTGTTGTTAGATGCAACGAATACAAAAAGATTGGTGTCAATTAGTTGTGATTTGCGAACTGTATAGAGTTTTAATATACAAACACAGGGCCAACCTGGCCAAAATTATTGAAGATGAAGTTGGTTAGAATCAAAATGTTATAGGCATACTAGCAGAAGTAGGCTACACAGCAAATCGCGCCACCACCACAAGCAATGATTTTATTTGGTTCAACAGATAGAAAAAAAAAAATCTCTTAATTGTGTTCTACCTACCGAGCTTTTAATACATTAGAAAAATAGAATCAATAAGATAAAATTCCATCTTCACAGTGTTATTTCTTATTCAAACTTGTAAGATAATTGTGTAAGAATGTTATTTCCTAGTCAAACTTGTAAGATAATTGTGTAAGAATGTTATTTCCTATTCAAACTTGTAAGATAATTGTGTAAGAATGTTATTTCCTAGTCAAACTTGTAAGATAGTTGT
>CABEEJ010008589.1:0-14627 GCA_901482245.1 Timema douglasi
GTTAGCATGAGGGGAAGGGGATTCACAGAAATTTAAAGGGCTGCTGGGGTCTCCTAGACCCCACCTCACCATTTAAAGGTTAATATTTAAAGGAAAATAATGTTAAAAAAACTATCAATCTGATCCCATACTTGCTATAGTCAAGTGAATAATTTATAAAATCGCACTTTGACGCGTTACCTAGTTTGAGCATCATAATAATATTTATCTATTAACCCGGTTAATCGACCATGATATGCTTTCCTAATTAATTAAATCTAGTTTAAATATTTTAGGTGCACATGACTGGTTAGATCAGCACATGAATTATAAACTAACTTTAATCAACAACCGGACCCCGTCCATTAACTCACTATTGTAAAAGGGTATCCCACATTTCACCAATGATAGTTGCCAGCAGACAGACACGATACCGACTCTGATTGGAGGTTAAACAAACTAAAAGTTTATCCATGTTCCAATAACTTTTGGTTAAGTTAAAGTTTTGTGTGTTAAAGCTCTATAAATATTGGTAAATTTATTTTAATACAATTATTAGAGCTATTTCATTCTCTCTATGAAATAGTTAATTATATTTATCAGTTTGTTTGTCTGACATGAGCGATAAGGGGTAACTAAAACCGGAAGTGTTCTGAAATTTTATAAATTAGTAGTCCCAAGGCACAAACATGTGCTTCTAGAAGCCAAAGTTTTAAAATTTTAGCTAGATTTCTTTAAATTAGTTAAAAACTGAGTCGGAAGAAAAACACATTAATAAAAGAAGAAGAGTTTGTTTGTCCGCCACGAGCATCAGGTGAAATATACCGACCTCGAGGGCCTACATTATTAAAACTAATAGTCCATGTGCATGAACTTGTGCACCCCAAAGCAGCAATTTTAAAATTAGGATGAGATTTTTTAAATGTATTAAAATCCTGGTCTAAATAAAAAAAAAATATTTTCAAACCTCTGCTAGGTAGTTGTCACGCAATGCTCATGACAGAGAGAGAAGATAGATGTATAGATATTATAAAGCCCCGGTAAACGGACGGTTAACTAATTGCTCCCCGGGAACCTCACCTTCGGGTACTTCAGTTGGTTTACAAGAATGGATAGAAATAAGTTGATATAATTTAGAGTAATAATACCAGGATCAGCGTGAAGAAAGAGTGGTAAACCATTTTGGAAATACTCTCCTCGTTAATATCGTCCAATATTTTAATCATTTCCTCCCTGCTACCGGTAAACCGCACAAGACGATATTGTCGCTTTAGCACGCTTAACAGCTGGTAGGGATTATTTAGTTGTCAATTGTATTTACAGATACATTTTCTTTGTTTTAAGTATTTTTAACATTTACTTCAAGATTGTTTTTCCTTAAGACTATATAGAAAAAAAGATTATTTTTTTAAAATTTATGGTATAAACTATATTTTTCCTCAACTCAATAATCCTCACGTTCAAAACGGTGAGCCTGTCTCATTGTATGTTGACCCAGCTCACGTATCACGTATGTGAGAATGAGGAATTTGAGGCACAGCCACAAACGAAGAAATAAAAATAACACCCCTCCCCTTAAAATAAAAGATTGGAAACATTTAGTGTCAGGTGAAAAAAAAAATGTTCGATTGAGAAACCAGTCTTGATGATTTGGTAGCTGCGATGTCTGGGTATGTAATTTATATAATCGAAATGTTCGGTATAGGTGAGAAAGAATATGTTAGACAGAAAGAGTCAGCCTGTTTAAGCAATACTACCGTATGTCAACATCTGAGTTGATAAGAATGTTCAAAGCAAAAAAAAATACACTCGCTTGTATTGTAAGAAAAATAGTTGGAGATCGTTAATAAATGGTACCTTCTAGCATGTGTCATCCAACCCAAGAGAGGTTTTTCGGACAATATATTTCTCCTGGGCAACCTCTACCCCGCGCTCATACCTCTCTCTACCCCCCTTTCCTTCTTTCTAACCACCTAACACTTTCTTTGAATAATGGGCAAATCTGTTATGAACGTTTATCTCTGGGCAAGTACTTCCTATATAATTTAAACAACAAATTAATTAAATACATTTCTCAACTATAACCACTCCCATCATGACTAGACATCAAATATTTCAAAACTCGTTAAATCAAATTCTAAACCAATTTGGAAATAAGACCTTTACATTAAAGAGTATCAGAGCTGCTAGAAAAAACGTGTTCAAATTGTTTTCTTCGGAAGCGAAATATAAGATTTTTTTTAGAACGTGATCTACCACTATGGCATTATAGGAGGTGCAGCTATCATCCACAGTATAGCACCACTGACAATAACAGTCGTTAGTGGAGGTGCAGCTATTACAGATAAAGCTGTAATGTAACTGAGAGAATTGTAGATGAATCTGTTTCTAACTTTCAAGAAACAAAAAAATGAGATAAAATGTTCAAGAAAAATATCTCACCAAATGCTAGCTAGCCTTTTTTTTCTCACAACGAATCTAACTACAATCCAATATCCATAGGAAAGGACTAATTCAACATCTTACCTACTTACTTACTTACTTATTTACTTACTCTATGCATTAGTAATTTGAAAGTTCACTGTTACATTTAAAAAAGTACTCCCCCTATCTCTATCTTGAGATAGTTAGATATTCCTATTTCCAGTCCACCTCATTACACCCTATCTCTTCAGGTCCGTTTTAATGTTATCCTCCCATCTACGTCTAGGTCTTCCCAATGGTCTCTTCTCATTTGGTCCGCCAGTTAGCACCCTGGATAAGATTCTATATTCTCCCATTCACACTGCAGGTCCTACCAAGCGTAATCTACGAGACATTAATATCCTAACAATATATTGTGATGGGTACAGAGTATATATCTTATCAATGTGTAGTCCCCTCCATTCCCCAGTAGCCTCACCCGTTTTGGACCCAATATATTAATAATCACCTTGTTTTCTTACATCCTAACATTATTTTTGTCATTAAAGGTAAGGGACCAGAGTTACACACATGGAAAACAACCGGTATGGATATTGTGCTGTATATTCTGAGTTTTACATTCCTAGACAGCAGGAAAGATGTGAACAACTTACTGACCGACCAATAACATGCATTTCTCCTCCTAATTTCCAATCTAATGTCGTTATTGGGAGTCAGATTATGTCCTTAATATTTACATTTATTAACCCTCTCAAACATCCACATCCGAATTTTCCACTAGTTCAAGCTATTAGCATTAGTAGGCCTACTAACTATGCTATACGCTAATATATTAGGGATTCGGAAGGTTGAATTTAGAGAAAATATGTCAGTATTTGCATGGAGACAGAGTTAAAAGCAATTTTGCAAGAAACCCCTTCGGAACTCGAAACACAATATCTCCATCATCTGAATTCCAGTATATTCCAAAAGGGATGTTTTATGCTTTTCGTGATTCGAACAAATAATTGGGTCAAGAAAAGCTACTCGATACATACTTTGATATCATTCCGTGGGGTTTTCAGCGGTCAATGTTGAAGAATAATATAAATATGTATGTAGACATTTATATAAAACAACATTTAATAGGTGACCTGGTGGTCTAGGGGTAAGGTGTCAGAATTCTGTGCTGGCGGCCGGGGTTCAATCCTCGGTCCCGGCAAAGATTTACCTGATTACCAAACCCTTCCTTCACCTCTGACAAGACATCTTGTGAATGTGGGGAATGCCAGGCCTCCACCGTGGTTCGGATTCCACGTTAAACTGTAGGTCCTTCATTTCATCTCACAATAACCCTACCATTACACATTAGCGTAAGTGCGTATAGCCCGAACGGGTAGTAAGACGCGGTGTTAATAATAATAATAATAACAACATTTAATGAAATGTAGTAAAGGAATACCCCCGTTGACCTTCAAAAAACATGTTCATGTTTTCTAAAAGGTCCTTTATTTTTAAAAAATTGACTATATTTGTCCAGGCTATGGACAGTTAATAACACAAATATTGCAGGGATCCAAAGAAAGAGTTTAGAGGTCATGTAACGGCATTGTCGTGGGAGGAGAGGGGAAAACAATCGGGTTTAAGCTACCTTCACTCCGCTAAACCGGGTTTCAAACCCAGACCTCCCAGTCACCAGCGAACCGGACAAGATGAATCTCAACTATAGTCCACGTGCCCACCGATGTGGTTGGCGTTTAATAAAATCAGAGCCACATCTGTATCATGTGGTCTAACGTATTATTGGATATCTAGTGACGGGGAAATATATGTTTGAATCCCGGTCGGGTGCATTGAGAATGATTTTCTTCTAAATGGTTTTTCACTCTTTATTGACGCAAATGCTGGTAAATTTCTTTTACTATTTACCTCGTAAGCGTAGCTATTTGGTTCGAATAACAGGAAAGGATACTAAGATGTGGTGGGATAATAAACAGATAGATAAGAGCAGATATCTAATCACTTAATCTCTCCAAACTTTGACATCAGTAAACTTATAATACACATTAGATGTCAAGTTGCCTTTATTTTTAAACTTTTCCTATTTTATAAACTCGCAGTCAATATTATACCCGCGCAAATCATATTTATTACTGTCAAAAAACTTATTTCAGTTGAAAGTACGTGTGCCTATTGAACAAAAGAACTCAAGTTTGATATCCGGCATAGTCAAAAAATCACTTAGTTTTTGCTATCGTATGACGCCAGTGGCTGTTGTCTATATCTTCCTGATCTTCTACTGGCAGTAGGCAGATACGAGATTGGGGCACCATGAAGAAGTGATGTGATGATGATGGTGATTATGTGATGCCAGTAGAAGTCTCGAAACTGGATTAACCCTAATAACCAAACCATTCCCTTTCGGGAAGAATACCTATGATGCAGCCGGGGATAGAACCAGTTATCTATATATGAGTAGCCAGAAACGCTGACCATTATATCAAGAAACTGACCTGATTATTGGTCTCACAGCGATGAAATAACTGCTAGAAAGCCAAATTAAATGTATTTTCTAGGATTGTGTTTTTTTGAAAGTTTTGTGTATATTATATAACTGTATAAGTAGTTTCAGAAAATGAACTGTAAATATCCTATATAAATAATAAGCTAACGCTTGGGACGGCATTTTTATTGAACTTAGAATCATACCACGCATCATTTGTTTTCCCACCAAATAAATAAAAATAAGTATTGACAGCAACGGTATGCAAACCAACCTATTTCTCAAAAGATACCAGATATTTTCTAAGGGCGATAGATGGTAAAGAACTGAGACGCATTACAGACGTCAAGAATTTCCGCATTATTTAAGAAGTTGTTTAATATTTTTTAATATCTTTTCAGCAAAATTTGGTGAAAATTATCATCAGGTATCTGACCAGTTAAAAAGATTAAATTAAAAAAATAATCAACGTCACTTTAAGTGAAAATATGGGCTTATGAGATTAATGCAAAAGTTTATAAATCTAGATCTAGCCTTCCTCTATCCAAGTGGTTCCCGAACTTTTTGAATGACGTAACACCACACCAGTTTCCGTAATTTGGAGTACAACCAAGATAATGGTGAATGGTTACTGTTTATGTACAGTTTTATTGGTGTCCAGACATATTAGAGCACAGACAGCACTTCTGCATCATCTGTCTGAGTCTGGATCAATTCTACCATCCCTTCAACAACTATTATTATTTTTATTATTATTATTATTATTATTATTATTATTATTATTATTAATGTTATTATTATTATTATAATTATTATTATTATTATTATTATTATTGTTATTATTATTATAATTATTATTATTATTATTATTATTATTATTAGCACCGCGTCTTACTACCCGTTCGGGTTACACGCACTTACGCTAATGTGTAGTGGTAGGGTGATTGTGAGATGAAATGAAGGACCTACAGTTTAACGTGGAATCCGAACCACGGTGGAGGCCTGGCATTCCCCACATTCACAAGATGTCTTGTCAGAGGTGAAGGAAGGGTTTGGTAATCAGATAAATCTGTGCCGGGACCGAGGATTGAACCCTGGACCACCAGGACAGAAGTCTGACACCTTACCCCTAGACCGCCAGGTCACCCCTCCATTCAACAACTGATTAAATATGTTTTACTTTTGTCTAAACTTGCTACGAATATATTTATAGGATTAAATGAGGCCATATTATTTACCGGATGTAGTTTGCTTTTTTTGTTTGGTTTCCCACAGCACCCACCGGGAATAGTAGTACGAGCCACTGGTAGTACGCGTATCACAGTTTGGTAAACGCTACTCTATCAAAGAGAGTCGTGTTTTGATAGGGCCACAACATACAATTTTAATATATGAAATTATTTAATACGGGTTTATGTAATCTATCACAAATATTTTTATAATACTTTAAACTTAAAATTTAAGCCTTTAACTGGTCAGAGCTATCGTTTACCCTTTTTTGAAATAACATTGATAGATATCAAACCCCCTCTTAAATAATGCGGGATTTCTAATGTCTGTAATGCGTCTCAATGCTCTCACATGTTGCAAACCGCAAATAAAGAAATTTTCATTTAATAATAATAATTAGCGTATAACCCGAACAGGTAGTAAGACGGGGGGCTAAATTATTACTATCAATAATAATTCTAATCAAAGGATCAGATCCTTAATATATTCCAAATAAACGAATAATTTCAATATAAAACCCTATGCATCCACATGTGTTAGGAAATCTTCTCACACTCCTGGGTGATCATATTTTATTTATTTTTTATTTGATTACCACCAAGGTCTTTGGTTCACAGTCCCCCACCTCTATCGCGAATACTTGTGAAACATGACAACTTCTAGAACAGTTGCTTTCTCTCTCTCCCTCCCTCTCTCCCTCTCTCTCCCTTCTGGAACATGACCGAAGCATGATGCAAACATTGTGAAATAGAAGGACACGGAAGAAGCCACTAGAATATTTTTTCCCCAACATACCCCAAAAGAAGGCTCCTTTATTCATTCGGTCCACAGCCTCGATGTAGGAACGTTCCGCCATGAGCTATTCTCCAGTTTTCAAATTCGACTTCCAACCTTACTGTGGACTGGACCGCGATATTTTGACCTCCAACTTTCACTCGATCTTAAACCTTAAAATAAAATTATCCGTGACGCGCTAAGCTATCGCGTTTAAGTTGCCGCATCTATTGTTCAAACATAATAATTCGGGGTCGATTGATTTTATAATTATATAAAAAATGCGTTTCTTCAAATTAACTGCATTGAAATGTAAGTGAAATTAAAGGCTGACCCCTGTAGTCATCACACTGGCTCCCAAAGAAGATCCACAACGAGAGAATCAACCACGGTTCAACGACTGAAACAACTCCCAACACCGCGAGACCATCACAGAAACATATCTCGTTGACAACGCGGGACTCCAGAGCATAGCAACCCCAAAACATCTCTCTTAAAACTTTAAAGATATGATTGTGTGGTCCTGTAAAATGTCCTATGCCTCATTTGTTATTTAGCAATGAACTAAGAGTGAGAAATGCTCCCTGTTTCGTATAGTGAAGTCTTCAAAGTTTGACGTTTCTGAGTCGATTAACAGGAAACAAATCAATGCTACGATGCACCACGTAGATCTCCTCTCACCGTTATCAAAAAATGGAAACTTTCACTAAAAACTCGTAAGATTTATGAAACCAGATAATATATATTGTTTCAAAAACATGAAGGAGAAAAAGAGTACCATATTACATCAAAGAAAATAACAATCATCTTTATTTCAGGGACTTCAATTTAAAACATATATTTGCCAACAGATATTTAACTATTGGTTTCATAAAGCTATATTATAAACTAAAGGTTTTTATTTTCAATAGATTTACAACCATACGATGATAGACTACTATGTATATCAAATAATTAAGGAGATATGATAAATAGTGGAAAAGTTCGCTCTTGTAAACTGCCATTAAAGTAATTTTTTATGGGAAAGCGGCAGTTGCCATATTGTTTGTGATCTTAAACAATGCCTGGATATAAATATTAATCAAAATCGTTTGAGTGGGTTTTAAAAAAATATATTTTTTAACCTTTATTAAACTACTCTTAATTTTATGGCTGGATATCTAATTCTAAAATACAATTGTGTGACCCTTATGAAACACTTAAATACCAAGTTTTATCTCTTTCGGTCAAATAATTTCTGGTCTAGACAAAGATACAGACACACATGCAGATACAGAAATACACAACCAGACACATATACAAACATACACAAAAATTTTATATATATACATAGAGACGGCATCGCAAAACATCTTTTTCTGGTTCAATGGGCTACAAAATGTCATCCATAAAAATCTATAATGTGATATTTTCGACGATCACAATAATTTACCTATTCAAGGGCTCGCGAGAAAGTGCTATTTAGAAAATATCTGCGTGTTGTAACATGTGAGGAAGAATAGGCTCGTGATGGGTTGATCTCTCCTCCCTTCCCTTTGGGTATCTGACAGTAGAACTGTAAGCTTCAACTTCTGTAACGTTAACTAACTAACACTAGGTTAGATTACCTTAGCTTTATTTAGAGTCCGGCTCACCTCGTTGGTATCTGGGCAAAGCGCTGGCCTAGAGACTCGATTATTGTTGGCTCAAACGCAGTTGGGCTCAATCGATTTTCCTTGACCGATAAAAATCCGTAGCACAACTTCCTTCGGAGGGTTTGTAAAGCCGTTGGCCCGACGTCGATTGTGGCGTGTAGCATAACTCTGAAAAGTATGTGGTTAAATTGGTAGGCCTTTTACCTCTCGCTCATAGAAATTCTCGTGTGCAGATATAGTCAGTCGGTTCAGAAAGGGCGCGTTAAATATCTCTAGCAAATGAACAATGAAACTACAGTCTGTTCAGATTGTACAGTCATTGCATCGTGTATGGTCGCTAGTGTTCCATTAACTAAGTTTAACTGTTACAAGAGTTCAACTCTCAACTAGACTCATCAACTAATTTCCCCCGTGTTATTCCGTATAGTCCAACTTTTCTGTAACCTTAAGTAGTCTCGGTCCCATTTACCTAAATTTATCGATACCAGAATTAACTCTCAATACGTACGTTTAACACCAAGTTGTATTAGCTTAGAGGTAGATTAGAAGAAACTAACCCATATTTTAGTAGATAGAATGAGAACAAAAAACTAAACCATACGAAAGGAAACACGAGACTAACGCCATTGTCGGCGCACCCACGGGTATGGGCATCATAGCTCGTTGATCCCCCGGCTACAGTACAAATGTTCTAACAAAGGGTCTTTTAAAAACTATAAACCTTTTCCGGCTAAAATTGATAACAAACATTTTACTAAGTATTATTTTAAAGGAATTGATAAAATATATAAAAGGTGACAGTTGAAAATAAAATCACTTGACGTATGAGAGCGTTTAACTAGATCTAGTGGTGACCTGGTGGTCTAGGGGTAAGGTGTCAGACTTCGGTGCTGGCGGCCGGGGTTCAATCCTCGGTCCCGGCACAGATTTATCTGATTACCAAACCCTTCCTTCACCTCTGACTAGACATCTTGTGAATGTGAGGAATGCCAGGCCTCTACCTTGGTTCGGATTCCATGTTAAACTGTAGGTCCTTCATTTCATCTCACAATCACACTACCATTACACATTAGCGTAAGTGCGTATAACCCGAACGGGTAGTAAGACACGGTGCTAATAATAACTAGATCTAGTAACTCTTCTAGCTTTCAGGTAAGTGTCTTCCTTTAAAAATTGGACCGTAGTTGAATTAAAAGTACCTGCGAATACGCCCCTCTACCACATGTGAGACTGACCACACATCACGTGAAAACCGAGTCTACATATACAAAACAACGTCGACCAACTAAATATCTAGTATTCTATTTGGTTAAGTAGGAGCTTAAAGGCTTATAAAAAAAATTAATACGATCATTTGTAGTAAACTAAAACGTTAAAAGTTAGTTGATGTAATAGCTGACGGCTGATCAGGTAATGTGTGTTTGCGGTCACTGTCTGCGGTCGGTGTGAAAAACCTGCCCTTAAGCCCTAGGAAACGAGGTAGGCTACTCGCGTTACACACGTTGGAGGCACCTTCATTTCTATGTAAATATCAAATAAAATAATTATTTTTATTTAAAACAAATACCAGCTGTTTTACCCGTTCCTCGCGCAGCTGAGCGACACCAAAACTATATCAACAAGACGTTAAAAAACCAGCTGCACACTTTTATATATTTCCCCGTTATAAGCTACAAACTGAGCTAGCTTTGGCAATCACAAACCAACCATGGTAATTCATAAATTGAAACAAATTATATAGATGTGATTCAAAATATTATCTTGTTCACAAACTGGGTGCACAAACAAATGTACAGTAGCCCCATGGCTTCTTTGGTGCTGACTGACAGCTTTGAAAAGTTACCAGAACAAATTTTGTATCCCTACGCCGAACCATATGATCTGCAAAAACATGTGTTTAGCAGCTGTCACTTCTGACAGTCAAAATTTAGGTATATAGCTAAATGTTGACTGTCAGAAGTCAGCTGTGAGCTGTCAGTCAGCACCAAAGAAGGCATGGGGCTACTATAGTCTTAACAACGCAATATTTACATAAGCAATATCACAAAATAAGATAAATGACCTAACATACATTGTTACATACATATTTTTGATAAAAAAAGTATCACCGTTCTCCAAATTGAATAAATAAATTATATAATTTATTACAGAAACATATTGAATAATAAACGCCGTGGTTTTCCAAAGAGAATGATGGTTCACCGGGCTATGAATCCAGAATTAGTATATTCTAGTTGTTTTGTCGCTGCTAGATGGGCGATAATTTATCCTTTGAATATTAGCGTTGCCATCCCAAGGCTGATCGATCCCGTTTAAGATATTTTTTAATTCTTGAATCCGTTTATTTTTAGATTTGTCTATTCTGTCCATACAAAATTAAATTTTCTACCTGTTAGAGAAGTATGTTTTTTCTATTAGCCATTTCCCACCCCCTATTTTTAAATTCCAAACAATCCAGCTTTTCTATTTGCTGTGAACGGTTCATGTGCAGAGTTGTCTAGTTTTAATTTTCTTACATGCAAAAAAAAGGATGTAATAATTATTTTGTAAACATATTTATATAGTAAATATTTAACACTTATTTTGAAATTGTCATAGCCACTTTACAATCCTGGCAAATTTTAATTTTCTGCCTTTCCTAAAATATCTTCTCCCTTCCTTCTCTATTTTTTATATTTGAAATCTTAAGTCCGGCGTGTTCTTGTACCCTTTTACAAAATTTTAGTTTTATATCTAAAACAAAATTAGTTTCTATTTGTTTTGATAACTGTAGTCCACCTTCCCATCAAATCAACTCCTACTTAGAAATCCCTAATTTTAAAACAAATATTGTCACCCTTGCTGTCCTTCTACCTGCCCACCAAATTTAATCTTCTGCCACACCTAAAGGTGATTTTTGTTCTTCTTTATTTTCTGCCACACTGGAAAGTATGCTTTTGTGTTTACTATTAGTTTTTTTTAAATTTTTGAGCCCCCACCTTCTTTTCTTCAATTAACTCTTTTAAATTTCAAATTTTAAGACTGTTTTGATTATACAGAGATGTATCTCTACTTGTCTGTCAAATTTTAATATGATGCCTCATCTAAAAGATATTTTCTAATAATACGATCGCCTCACATGTAGTTAGTTATTTCCGTACATCACATCCATAACAGACTTCGCCTTAATATATGAGTGAGGGATAACCTTGAGCATAAGACGACTCCTCACTAACTCATTGGTTAGAGCATTGTCGTACTAAGCTAAAGGTCTCGGGTTTGATTTCCGTGTCCAGGAGTCATTCATCAATTTACAAATAAGAATGTATTAAGACTTATAGGTGACCTGGCGGTCTAGGGGTAAGGTGTCAGACTTCTGTGATGGCAGCCGGGGTTCAACCCTCGGTCGCGGCACATATTTATCTGATTGCCAAACCCTTCCTTCACCTCTGACAAGACATCTTGTGAATGTGGGGAATGCCAGGCCTCCACCGTGGTTCGGATTCCACGTTAAGCTGTAGGTCCTCCATTTCATCTCACAATCACCCTACCATTACACATTAGCGTAAGTGCGTATAACCCGAACGGGTAGTAAGACGCGGTGCTAATAATAATAATTAAGACTTATATTGGGGCGTGTTATTTATGGACACCTTGTATATTATAAAACCATCTACACGTGGGTCAGAGACAGCTCATAGACCACTGTTTGGGAACCCCTCTCCTAGATATCTCGCCTAGAAGATGTGCGAATAGTCACGACGCGATGGCGTGCTCAACACATCTGATATGTATCACAGAGAGGCTGTCAGTGCAATGATCGTGGGTCTTGTTAACATACCAGAATGTGATGCACTGTACGCTTTGCTAGGAGGTAATTGATCAAATTAGTCTGCGGCTTTTGTTGGCAGAGGTCATATATTCCTCTCTACCTATACGAGGAGAACACTTCTGGTGTGGCCGAGCAACACAGACACAAGTCCACGGCTACCGGGGACAATCATCACTTTAGCTCAAACGAGTGAGTTCATCGCCAATAGGAGATTTCAACATCTCCTCGAATAGTTTGTTATTTATTATATAAAAATAAATATTGATTTTTCTTTCAATAATTGAGGTATTTACGTACCCTTTCTGAACCAACTGATTATTTCAGCACAAGACTTATGAACTAATTTAAATCTAGAACATACACAAAAACCAGCCCCCAGCCATTAATTCATCACTGTGAAACGAAAACCCACAGTCCACCAATAATATAATTTTCGGCCATGTCAGAAATCGAGCCCGGGACCCTAAGCTCAGTAGATTGACATGTTACTGACAGAACTAAAGTGTTATACTTCTCACAATGATTTGAAATAAGGTTTTATTTAAACAGCGCGTCCTATTACCTGTGTAGTTTAACTGCACCTGTAATAATTACGCTAGTGAGGTGGGATGGAGAAGGTTTATTATAGAGGAAGTGTATCAGAACTTGCGTGAAGGGATAATGGAAAACCATTTAGGAAAAACCACCTTAAGTACACTCGACCAAAATTCGAAACCCAATCTTCTTGTTCTTGGCATTATACAGTAGTCTAACACAAGAATGACATCTTATACAGTGCGCCCACCAAAATATATTACAAATATAAACTTTTTTTGGCAAAAAATTATATGGCTTCAGTACAAATATAGAGTTTATTTTCCTTCACTTATCACCATGTGAAGAAAATTAAATTTTAAATTTCTACTGGATAAATATTTGATTTCATTAGAACACAAAAAAATGTTTTGATTCAAAAACTACTAAAATACTGTTTTAAACTCGTGCTTCCTACACTTCCCCCTTAACCAGAATTCCTTACATTGGGGCTTTAGCCCCTAAAAGCCACTGGCTTGGATTGGCTAGTAAGGCTCTAAATTAAAAAAAAAAAAATCAATTAAAGAAAATGTATGGTATAGGATTTTCTAAGACCTAAGACATTAGTAGTTTTCTTATTTTAAAGACTGAGATGATATTTTAACGTCATTTTCTTTAAAAAATATATATTTAAACTAATGTGTCTAGCCTTTTGTTCTTAAAAACTAGTTTTAAAATAAATATTCAACCAAATTTAATCCGAAAATGAAGATAATCTAAAACGGTCCTTGTATTGTTGTATTTTACTTGTGTTTTCTGAACTAACTAATCAGCCTATCATGAAAACTATAAAATTAGCTTACACTAGTATAAATACATGCCACTGGGCACATGGTTTGAGAAGTCAGGCTCATTTAAGCCAAGATTTCCTGAGATGGGGAAGTCAAGATTTGATATTAAATGCCGCTCCTAATATATTTAAATTAATTTAATAATTTAATTTTTTGTGAAAATAAATATTGTGCTTTCTAAAATCATCAGTTAATATTTTTTAAATAGAACATTTTTAGGGACCTACTAAAATATTTGTATTGTTACATAAAAAGGTTTCACACATTCATTGAATTATTAGTGCTGTGGCAGATAAACTCCAATCAAAACGGTCGAGTGGATAATAATATAACTATAAAATAGCATGACAACTTTCACGCAAAATTAATTCTTGAAATATGAATTTCAAAATTAAGAAATCACCGAATTTTTACATTAAAATCATAAATTCAATATTTACTTTAACATTAAATGTATTAATAGTTGAAGGCGTAGCCTTGACCAGACGACATAATAGTAGTTTTACTAATTTGATTTATCTCCCTTGTTCTTCCATCCTATCTCCAGGCTAATTACCTCTATAATTTTAATATTTCCATTCGGTGACCTGGTGGTCTAGGGGGTAAGGTGTCAGGCTTCTGTGCTGGCGGCCGGGGTTCAATTCTCGGTCCCGGCACAGATCTATCTTATTACCAAACCCTTCCTTCACCTCTGACAAGACATCTTGTGAATGTGGGGAATGGCAGGCCTCCACCGTGGTTCGGATTCCACGTTAAACTGTAGGTCCTCCATTTCATCTCACAATCACCCTACCATAACACATTAGCGTGAGTGCGTATAACCCGAACGGGTAGTAAGACGCGGTGCTAATAATAATAATAATTTTAAGATTTCCATTCAATCTATGCCTCAAAGATTACATCATTAACTACATTGCCTTTAAATGTAG
>CABEEJ010008590.1:0-23040 GCA_901482245.1 Timema douglasi
ATTTTTTTAGAAACTCACTGTAAAACATTGTGTATTTTCTTTTATTATATTATTACGCCCGTGCGAAGCCGGGTTGGGCTGCTAGTATTATATAAAAGCCAACAAAAGTATAAGATTTAAATTATCTCAAATTAGGTTAGTGATCATCTGTGTTAAAAGAATAAATGATTATGCCAAAGACTAAGACGCTCTTATTACTATAAATATATTTTATAATGTATTATTTAAATTAAATATAAAATATTCAAAATAAATGAAAAATTGGTTATACTAACATTTCTCTTTTTATTTCACGCACTTATAAGATCAACAGCTTTGGATAAGCAACACATTAGAGAAAACGCACTAAATACTGTAGATATATATCTTAAAATAATAGGATCAAACAAACAGTAACGAATAATATTCATGAAGGATGTGATTTTAATTTTTTTACAAGCTTGTAATGTCCCAGAGACAGAAAAAAAAAATCAATATGATTTGAAACCCAACGAACTAGAACGAAACGAAATTGTTGTCGTTGCGAGTTACATAGCTCTAAGGTCTCCAGCCATACATTTAGCTTTAGAAAAATCATATATATGTTTTGGGATTCCTTTGACATTATAATAAAAAATATATAGATATGGATTTTACGATTATTTTTTAAATATAATAACAAGCTATTCTCCCTCCAGGCCAAATATATGATGTAAAAAACAAATATTGTGTATTCTACGCGTTGAAACGGCTCTTTGGAAATTGATTATTTTCTAAAATTTGATTTATTTTGTTTCTTCTCGTGATATTTATCTTAGACCTTTTACCTGTCCGGACTACCCAAACATTTACACGAATGGGGTATGGATGAAAAATAATGATAAAATGTAATACATTTATTTCCATTTGGATCTAGAGATAATAGGAAGGCATTGGGGGGAAATTACTTCAGTCAGTACACCTTCCTAGGATTCGTAGCCCAACTTGACCAAAACCAGAAAAGCAGATCATCTGATCTTTCCATTTAGTCCACTGGAGAGGGCTAGTTCAGTTTATTTCGCGTTGTTTTATTTAACTAACGATTAAGATAGTAGATATTTGATATATTATATGATTAGCTCTTTTTATTTGATTTATTATTTTGAGCGTTTAAATAATAATTTAGTAACAATTTAATGTAATTTTATTAGCAATTACTATTCCTATTTTTTGAATGAATATGATTATTATAATAATTTTAATGGATAGATAATTTATCACAATAAAAGTTATCTTTAAATATATATTACTAAAATAAAGAGTTAGTTTTTCATGAGGATATCACAATATTTTCCGCACTTAAAGGTCTAAAATTTTACCTGTGGACGAACATGTGTTCCTCAAGGCTGGAATTTAAAACTTTGGGTGAATTTTTTTTATTAACTAAACACCAGGTCGGAAGAAAAGCAATATTGATAAAATGAATAGTTTGTCTGTAATGACGATTGCGCAATATCTACTGCACACACAGGTCTGAAAATCTATAAATTAATATCAATTGTGTACGAATGTGTGCACCTCAAAGACTTAATTTTGAATATATATTTTAAATTATTTAAAAACCTTCCGGGAAATGCTGGGTACTTCATCTAGTTCAAAAATAAATTTTCTGATAAAAAAAGAAACAAAAAAGAGAGCTTCTAAATTTAGCTTATCTCAGACTGATACACCTATTATTAAAAATTAGAACCTTTGTTTAAAGATATGACAGCAATGGAAGCCTCACTCAACACCAACTCTGGTGAATTGCTAGAAGAAAATAGCTGTTGAACTCTTTCAAATACGTCTTCCGGTCTTACTGGTTGGCTACATGGAGATACCAGAAAGTCTAATGATAATTAATCTATCTGGCATAGTCCATAGGATGAATCTAACTTACTCCTCTTCCAAATATTGTTTCATATTATTAGTATTTTATAAGAGTATCTAAAGTGTGATAGGCCTATTTAAATATATTATACATTACATTATTTCATGACCTAAACATTTATTTAACCTAGTGCAGCACAATTAACACAAAATACGTAAAGTACCCCTATTTACAAGCATATTAGTGTCTGGATTACAAGGAAATCTCACTCACTAATAAATAATTTTCAGCACCAACAAGGATCTAACCAGAATCAACAAATTTACCTGTAGTCAGCCTCCTTGCCTATTCATTTTCAAGGACATTTCTTATAACGATGCAGAATACCTTAATTGTAAATATTTTCAACATTTTGTCCGTTATCCTCTCCTGATAAAAATGGTGTATCCACGTCCTACTACCCGTACGGGCTATATTCATATAATTATGATAATGGGAAGGTAGGATTTATATTAAATATATCAGATTTTTTGTGGAGGGAGGGTGAGAAACAAATGTATAAATATTATTTTCCCTACGCCTGACAAGGATTCGAATAGAGACATCCCCGTCACTGGGAAACCAGAATCGATAAGCCTTACATTTAGTCCACGTGCCCACCATAGCGGATGAAAATAGTTTTAGTGATTCTAAAATAAATATACATACCATACCTTTGAATACTATATTATAATTTTTTATCACCACAATATACTCAAAATGAATGATCACAGGATCTCAATATTTCTTTTACGAATGTCTAGTGTATACTGTAAATTCTGAATAGGCGCCCATTCCAAGCCACGCCCCCTGAATTGAACAAACGAACACAGCACATTTAGGTCCCCACACATCTAAGAACACTTGTCAACCATATTTATGAGTTCTCTAATTATTAAAGACAACTCCTAGCTTATGAAAATCAACATATTTCATGTCGTTCTCCCACCCATCTATCGTTAATCTCGTAGATCCTTCCTTACTTTATTGTTTTTGTTGATTTATTTAAGTTTGTATAATTTATGTTGACAAGTTGGGCTGTGTTTTACCTTCCTACGTGTTTTACTATTTATTTAATTTGCATAAGACATAAAGTAATAAGTTCTTCATTGTATTTCTTGTGTTTCATACCTCTGCACGCATTAATTAAGGGGTCAGCCTACCAGAGCTTTAAGACGCTTCACAGACGTCCATAAATCATGTTTTGGTTAGTAAATAGTTTATTATTTAAAATGTATTGTTTATTCAAAAATGGAGTTGAAAAGAACCAAGGATTAAAAACCGTCCTTTTTGAGTTTTGTAAATTTTGAAACGAATCATAAAAAAAAATTAAGTTAGCTCGTTTTCAGAGAGTTTTCATGTGCAATGTTAAGTTCAGAGATCAAAGTAAATGGTTATAAACATAGATATAACTTTCTTTAGATAAATGTAAATAATTTCATTTTCTTAATAAATGCCATATTAATAAGAAATATTGCTGTGGTAAGTGAACTATACACTTATTATCCTCTTGCTAACAAGCATGAAATATAACCCACATAAATTTGATGACAAAATCATTGCAAACATTCAATTATTATTATTAGACTATTTTTATATTTTTATTTTTAGCACATTTTCTTACAACCCATTCGAGTTATATGCTTATGTACTAATTACTTTTGTATTAACTACGTTAATGGTTTTAGGGAAGAATAAGATTATATTATATGAAGTGTATCCACATTTGCATGGAGGTAGAGGGGAAAAATATTTTGGAAAAACCACCCTCAGTACACTCAACCGAGATTCGAACCTCATTCTCCCCGGCATCAACAGTCTAGTCTACTGCGAGAGCAGCACCGTAGACACACTATTTATAGTTGTCAACCTCTGTGGTATTGGGGTAGATTTCTCACGTCAGGAACTAATGTTCGTGGGTTCAAACCCAGACGGTGCTTACGGATTTTTCTTGAGCAATAAAAACCCGTAGCACAGCTTCCTTCAGAGGGAAAGTAAAGCCACTGGTCCCATTTCAATTGGGACATCTAAAAGAACTCTGTAAAATATGTGAAAATACCTTTCCCAGAAAAATTGGTAGGCTATTTTTTCTTTTTCATGGAAATGTCCTGTGCTAATATAATCATTCGGTCCATAATGTTCACTTTAAATACTTCAAATAAATAAAATTAAAAAATTTTCAAGTTATTTAACTAATTATTACTTATTATTAGGTGTTCTGTCATATGACAGGTCCATTCCTTTTTTCAGTGAACTTATACCGGCAATGCACCCTATGCTCTGTCCTGTCCTTCAGCTCCCAGAATTTTTTTCCTTCCTTTAAATAATCTAGAATCTGAATCCTCTTTCTTCCTAAGCTCCTATTTCCCCTCAACATTGCATTCTATGACGCCATGCAGAAGCCAGTTTATTTGAAAAGCACTCACAATAAAAGATGGTGTAGGCAAAAATAAATAGACCTCTATGTTAGACTCACAATATACGAATACGATGGCAGCAATGTCGAGACTGTCTCAACCAGTTACACTGAGAGTATTTCCCCAAATGTGATATATCACTGTGTTTTTATCACACTACCCACACTAAAAGCTAGTTTACCTGCTTTAAATCTCTCCTCCTCATTCTTACCCTGGACTTTAATTTGTTAAATAACCCTTGAGTTCAAACGTATGAATTAGATGTTTTTAAATAAAAAAATATTGAGCATATATTTAAATAAAAGGATCTTCATAATCTTATATTTTTTCTTATATATTCTATTGTAATTTGTAAAAATTAATTTCAAAATTTGTTTATCAATAACTACCAATAATTGAGATTTTTTGAATAAACTAATTTTTTTAAAATTATGTAACAAAAATTCTCCAGATACCCATTTTAAACAAAATGTATAGATCTATTTTAGATAATATTATAATTTTTCAAAAATTAGTCGTTTTTAAACCACTTTTAATTCTATAACTAAAATCCAAACCACAATTATTATTTGGCACTTAGGCATGACCATATGACACCAAAATATCAACCTTGAATCAAATATGCCAAACGGTTTCAGATATAGCCCCAGATATAGACATACATGAGGACAAACAATCTGTAAGAACCACATTTGGGGGTTCAGGGCACATAAATCATCACGATCTATAATCAACTTCAAGTTAAAAATTCTTAAGATGGCAAAACTTTATCTTTATGAAAAAATAAAATTAGTGGGAAATTTAATGATTTAGTTAAAAATAAATATGTATAGCAACTTATGTTGATTTTACGCAGATAATTTTTTAAGCCACCACACTACATTTACATTCCATTGTCAGGATTCAAAGAGAATACTAATCAACAACACATACAACCAGCTTCGGTGGCCGTTTGGTCCAATGTGCTACCCACGCAATAGATTAGATTGCTGAAGACGGGGAGATTGGGGTTCAATCCCGGTCGGGTGTACTGAGGGTGGGTTTTTCTAAATGCTTTTCAACTCTTTTTTTACATTAAAATATGGGTACACTTCCTCTAAATTCAACTCAATAATCTATATATACATATTTGTATACCCCATGTTAGTAGTAAAATATGGTTCTATAAGAAAACACACACACACACATGCGTGCCAATTACGTGAACTCACAGTAGCAGCAATAGATGACCGTTTTTGGACAACAAGTTTGTTAACCCCGAGTATTTTTTTATAGACTCGAAAGTCGGTTTCAGCATCCATTGACACTCGACATGTTATGGCCACTGCGTAACGACTCATCACATTAAAGGAGCATACCTTATTAGGAATCGCTCATTCTCACCCGAAGAATGTCCTCATTTCCACAGATTAAAAAAAATCAAATATATCATTTAAATTAAATCGACTTTGTTTCCTTTTTTATGTAGAATATATTATATTTTCTACTACCAGTGAAAATGTGAGATGTTCAAATTGTATGTGTTTATGCTTTAAAGTTAAAGCTAAATTGAAATGTGATTGTTATTTTATTAATTTTTTCAATACATTTTAACTTTGTATGAATTAATATATTCTTCTAACATTGTCTGAAAAGTTTCATCGAATAATTTAGTTATCATTTAAAAGAATTATTTATTTTTTGAAGAATTTTATTTTATTTTGTCATTGTAAGCAATGATATTACACATTTTAGGCATTTCATTAAAAAAATTACTCAACAAAAATATATGATTAATTGTTATATAATATTTTAATGATGGTGCATGTTCTAAGGTTGATCATTTTTTATATTTTAAATGTTTATGAACAAGTTACTGGAATATTAGCTATTCTGAAACATAATATATGTTAAATTCAATAGTTTTAAGAAAGACTGAAATTAAGAATTGTTAATACCCATAATGTTGCAGTGTTCACTTCAAAATAGAGATTACATTGTGAAATGAAGTTATTACTTTCTTAAGAGTTTCCGGAGTTCTACTTAACCAAATAAAAAACACATATTACAAAACAGCTTTTAAAATTTTCAAGGAGAAATCCGTAATTTCAGAAAACAATAACTTATTTCGACAGCACTTTACCGACAAGTAAGAATGTTCACCAAAGTGATTTTTCACCTGGATACAACTCCTTTAATGTTAGAACCGACTTAATATTGGTTTAAGTGATTCCTTAAATCATATAAACAAACATATTAACCAAATATTAATAAAGATCAATTATTAATTCTCCTGTTCCATGAACTAAATATTCAGTAATTGTTATTATCATCAGCAGTGGAAACTAACATATCTAGAGGTATAGATCAGGTACACTTTAAAGATATGTATAAGGATCCAGCTGAATAAAGAATGAGAAATAAAACTGTAAGATAAAAAATCTCTTCTCCTTGAACCGTTCAGAATGTAATCGAGAACTAATTGGTTCAAGTCGACTATACTATCATAGTAGTCAACCCTGCTATTTATTACCATTTTAGTTTAAATAGTAGATATAAAAGCGATAATTAGTGTCACTAGGTCTAATAAAAACTTAAGACTAATGAAATAAAAAGATAAAAATAGATAATGCAATAATTGTAAATTTTACTAAGTAAAAATGATAAATTAATATGAATGAACAATGGAATGGGTAATTAAATGAATTAAAACGAAAGCCGTAAACCCTTTTACACTTATGAAAACTATATTTTAGCCTTACTAAATTTTAGGGTCACATCATGGGTGTCACCCCTATTGCCTAAACTCAACAATAACAAGGCGATCACATTCAACAGGAGAGTAAAACACTCCCAGTTACACAAAAAATAAGTTATTTCTAAAATAAAAAGGAAATAAAAAATGTATCGTAGCAACATTTGGTAGGTCATAAAAATATCAAGAAACCCCTGCTTAATATACAAACCATAACATTATAGCAGCATAATTTATATGACAGTTTTATATTAACTAAGCTCAAATACACAAACGAACAGAAAAAATGAAAAATAAACATTTAAAATATTTGTGTGTCAGAAAAAAACCTACAGATGAAATTAACAACATTTTGAGTTAGTAGTCTAGTTAGCTTAACAGACATATTATTTTAGAGGAGGTCGAGCTATACATTGGCAAAGTCTGAAATAAAGATAGTTATAGCGTCCGTTAATATAAGTTATGTATTATGACTTTATAAATATTTAAATAATTTCTTTTTGACAAATGTTACAGAAATGGTTGAGTTTATATTGGTTACAACTTTTAGTCGTTTTATTTACAGTGCATTTATTCCCAAATCATTAGAAGAAACATATTTTAATTCATATCGAAAATCTATGTCGAAAATTAAGCTTATTAATACTATCTAGTTTGCCAGTGATTGAAGAGTTGGGACTCACATACCACTCGGGTATACTGAGAATATTTTTTTTCTTAAAAAGTTTTACACATTCCCTTTATGAAAATGCGGGCACATTTTCTTTATGTTATGTCTTCTTAATTCCTAACCCATTATTTGTACTGATGGCGCAGGCGGATAGTAAGATGTGGGCAAAACATTAAGTATAATATTCTACTACCACTTTTAAAAGATTGAATATCATTTATATGATTATTAATTTTATGAATTACACTCATATATTATTCTCATATAAATTGACTGGAAATGTATGCTACACAAAAATGCTTTTTAATAGTGTAAAACCATGAACAAATTTTTATATGGATAAAGTTTCTTGACCCACCCACTTATAGTGGACATTTGGTGATGGAAAGAAGGGTAAATAAGTTTGTAATATATTTATTTTTAATATGGTTTATTAATTCATAAATATTAAGCGTCCGATTTCTTATCATTTTCCTTTTTATTACATTTGTTCACGTTCCCATAATTCTATAATTTCATATTTTCAAATAAGTTAATTTTACATTTTTCTCATCTCAAAAACCAAAATCGGTTCATGACGCAAAGTGTGTAAACCACTGGGTTTTTTTTAGCACTGCGAATCACAACTCATTCGGGTTTTACGCTTATGTACTGGCTACGCTAGTGAGTTAGGGGTGAGGAAATGTAGTCGCATATGCCTAGAGATAGAGTGGGAAAACATTTAGGAAAAAGCACCATCACTACACCCAACCGGGATCGAACCACGATCTCCTCATCTTTAGCAGTCTAGTATATTAGACCAGGTGGCCACTAAAGTGGCTTAAACAACTGCGATAGTAATATTTGGTGAAGGTAATGGATACGGATTGAGATAACTTGAATATTGATGCCATTTTGTTCATCCCTCCAAGGTTCTGGTAATCGTGATATTAAGAGCAATGCCTCCAAGTCACAGTTCTGAGGTTTTCTTGAAAACCGATGCCGAGGATGCCAACTTCTTTCATGGATAAACGCCTCCCCGGAAGTGGGAATCTCAGCCAAAGCAAACACAAAATATGGGTTCGAGAAATATTTGGAGACCATTTGGACCACTCAATTAATTGTTTCACGTGCCACCTTAAACGTTTTCACTATGATAATAACCAATTGGTATTTAACTATAACAACTCTAGCCATGTATGATAACATTTTAAAACTGAATACCGGACAAGGGCATTAAAGCCAGTTTCAAGATGTTGTTTACATTAAAAATGTTTAAAATTAGACACTAGGCCAAATTTTAAATATCTCAGTGGTTTTATTAATTTTTTTACAATGAAGTAACGCTATTGCACGCTTTCTGACACTATACAATAAGGTTAAATATGGTAAATTTAATCTTATACCTAGTCACTGTGTCAAAAAACTAAAATATTTGTAGAATTTATGTAAAGCTTTGTTTAAAATTTATATCATCTTGTATAAGATTTTTTTTAAATGGTCAAAAGAGCTTATTATACATAATAACTAACATACTTGAAATGTAGAAGGGCACCACAGGTAAGAGTTTTGTTGTTTCTTATTAGAATTTTATTTTTTCAGATCAAGAGATAATATTATAACGGTGAACATTTTCGACCTCGAGATTTTGATGAAATTTTACGTTTCATGTGTGTTCAAACCAAAAAATTTGGAATTTACAATCCTATCTGACTGATACTGGTTAAATAACTGAAACCATTTGATTGATTTTGTTCTAGCTTGATATTTTGATGTTACAGGGCAATACCTCGTTTTTTAAAACCTATTATTTTATTCTAGCTCTAAAATTAATAGTTAGGCGTATGTTATTGATTAATGATTTTTTTAAATAACAAATTTCTCAAAAATGTCTCCAACAATTTTGTTTAAAATATTTATCTGTGTAATGTTTGACAGGCCAAAATAAAACTGTACGCTTGTTTTTTTGGTATAAAACTCGTATATATATATATATATATAAGGTTTAAAAAAGAGAAATAATTTAATAGTAGTTTATTGATTACCGATTTTTTGGTATTTGGAGACTTTTTTACACTATGGTAAACAATAATTGTTCGTTTTCCAAAATAAATTATTTTAGTGATAATTTACTCATAACGATTCTAGAAAATTTAATATATTTCAAAGAGTGAGTTAAAAATGGAATAGTTTTTCACGTTAAATAAGAATATATTTTTATTTTACAAATATAAATCATTTGAGAGTAGTTTACAAATAACATTTTTAATATTTTTTTTATCCCAAGCTTTAATACACAATTTGAGAAAGGTGGTATAGCCTGAATTAGGTCGTAAGAACAGTTTAGAAAATTAAAACATTTTACAATAGTATTTGTTTAATTTTGTAGATATTGATAAAACCTATTCTAAATGACAGCATGCAGTACTGAGTTTTTTTTTGTAATAAATAGATTACCACTCACCCTTCCACATAAATGCAGGTAAATTTCCTTCAAAACATACCTTCTACCATCCCATTAGTGTGATAACTATATATGAATAGGAACTACTAGTTCTTAGGCCTGCCTACGACATGTTGAATTTAATACTAACCAACTTAATAAAACCTAGCCTTCAATTGATTAGTGCATAGGAGGTTGAGCTTTGTTTGTAAAAAAAATTCTTTCAGTCGGTTATTACATAAAAGTGTGTCACCTAAGGGGGAGCTAGATTAATTATATTTTTACCAAACAAAAACAAACCGTTGAAAATAAATCGAAAATACGGCTCTGTTAAGTTCTGTCTTTGTATTCTCTATACTATAGGTGTGTAAAGTTTTAGCTTTTTATGTCATCTAGGAGCTTCTGGATTGTGTGAAAAGAAACACACACACATTAGTAAGTTATATTATTATTAATATTATTATTATTAGAACCACGTCTTACTACCCGTTCGGGTTACACGCACTTACGCTAATATGTAATGTTAGGGTGATTGTGAGATGAAATGGAGGACCTACAGCTTAACGTGGAATCCGAACCACGGCGGAGGCCTGGCATCCCCCACATTCACAAGATGTCTTGCCAGAGGTGTATGAAGGGTTTGGTCATCAGGTAAGTCTGTGCCGGGACCGAGGATTGAACCCCGGCCGCCAGCACATAAGTCTGACGCCTTACCCCTAGACCGCAAGGTCGCCGACAGTAAGTTATATTATTTAGATAGATATAGACAGATAGATAGATGGATAGACATATAGATATCTGGAATCGTTATAGAGATGGGAAGAAAATATTAATACAAATAATAATGAAAGTATTTGTAACAACTATTATAACCGTTATTAGATGGTGCGCTGACAATCATGGTGAAGGTTCTTTGTTCCTATCAAGGGTTGGTTTGCTTAGACTACACGATCTGTGTTGACCAACTAAGCCACGCACTAGAATAATATTACGCTACGTGTTGCATACATAGCCCCCCTACATCCCTCCAAACATAATAACCATGTTAACTAACCAAAGGTAGGTATTAGCTTGAACCCAAATTTATTGATTAGCTTCAACAGAGATTTCATTTAAATAAGTTTGTCCTAGTTCCAGTAATGGCAATCCTCGATTTAAATAAATTAATATTAATAAACAGGATTATAAAGATATATTTTGAGGATAAACATCAGCATTTTTTATAACAGAATGATTAACCACAAAATATTGAAAAAAATTATCTTAAATATAATCAACTGTAGTTCGAAAAAAAAAATATAAAAAAAGCTTGTAATTAATGCACACGGTTAAATTAAACACGCACTTTACAAATTGAATCTAAATATATCAATACATGCAAAAGACTTTAGAAACCAAACTTTTGCATTTTGCTAAATATGAATATTTACTTACAAATACCTGCTTCATAAGTAATAGATACCCCATTCCAAAGGCAAAACTTTACAGATTGGATGCAGTTTCTCACTATGAATGCAGATTTTCAACCATTTTAGTAAAGAGGGCATTCTGACAACTTTGTGATTAAATATAATATCTTTTAATTTTTATATTTTTAAGATAAAAATAACATAAATAAACAAAGAATTACCTACTAAACATAAATAACAAAAAATGATTTAAAAATGCACGCAAAACTATCTTTTAAATAACAAATAAAACAAAAGTTTCAATAAAAAGAGGGTCATGAAAATAATTTACTCTGTACCCTTCGTTTATTCAGAAAGGTAGCAGGCTTACCTTGCGTGGTTCCATTATGGTTCAACTTGTAAAATAGAGCCATCGTGAAATACTGTACGCCAGGGTGGGGCCATTATTTTTCATTCCAAGGGCTAAATCTGATTATTAATTTGCTGCGTGGGCCTAATATTTGGTAATTTCATCAAATTAATGTAGCCCTACAACCAACATTTAATAAACAATTATTTTAAATATTTATACATAAACAGTATTTTTGATTTGTATAATCTTTCAAATTGCACTCCCAAAAATGTATTATAAAACATGTTCTCATAAAACAGCTTAAATATATTTATTTAAATTTTATTAATCAAATAGGCCAAAGTGTATAGTAATATGTATTCATGCCCTTTTTAAATAAATAATTATATTTGAATCATTAGCTATTTAACATCTATCACCAAGGTGTCCCTTTAATTTTTTTCCACGACACTGTAAGGGCCACATTTGGCCCGCGGGCTGCCAGTTTGACCCCACTGATGTAATTCATAGTAAGATTGTTAAATTTTATTTTAAACGGAGTGTACGTACACATAAGCATGATCTGTGCTGCACCACAATGAATAAATATGACATCATCTTAATCCAGCCGCGAGTTATAATCAACTGGGTCGTACTAATGGCGAGCTTGGAACGAATTGTACTAAAGTTTCTTCTACATCATATGAAGGGTGACCTGGTGGTCTAGGGGTAAGGTGTATGACCTCTGTGCTGGGGTCCGGGGTTCAATCCTCAGTCCCGGCCCAGATCTATCTGATTACCAAACCCTTCCTTCACCTCTGACAAGACGTGTATTAATCACAACTTGTGAATGTGGGGAATGCCAGGCCATCCACCGTGGTTCGGATCCCACGTTAAGCTTATGTCCTCCATTCCATCTCACAATCACCCTACCATTAAACATTAGCGCTAGTGCGTATAACCCGAACGGGTAGTAAGACGCGGTTCTAATAATAATAATAATAATAATAATAATATTAATAAAACATCATATGAAAACTACATTCTTCCTTGCCCGGATTCAAACTTAATTCTTTCACAGAGGTATTTGACCGGCGCAGGAAATAAACGTGTTCAAAGACGCGCGTGCCACAATTTGAGTCACTGTTTGCGGTAATGTTTTCTTTGGGTTTCTTTTTGAATACCACGGTGGACCCATTGTGGCTCTTGGCAAAGGACCACGTAGTTTACTTAGTGACTGTAACATCCGGTGGGAGCCTTCTACCCCAACTACCAACAATCCCGGACAACATTTTCCTTGTCACTGAAATAACACTTAGTTCTACAACTTTTCGTCACCTTCTGCTTACTCACTATGATGTTTCAAGCTATTATTTATTTTAAAGCATATGATTCACAACACACTATGATGCTGTTTAAAGTCTGTTGTCAATCTAAAAACAAACCACGGAGAATAAAGCACTTGTAATTATTTTTCATCAAAGGGCGGACACTTTATTTGGTATATATGATACGTTTAAATGATTACCGTTTATTTTTAAACATTCTCGTAGACAGGCACAAGTTCTTTTTAATTATTACTATTACTATAACCATAGATTATAATTTAATTACCAGTCCTGCCTATCCACATATTTATACATTTGGTACATTTCTATCAATTATCCAGTCCTCCGCTATATTAATAAATAACATAAGGATGAGGACAGAATAATTTATAGAACTGTAACGAAATTTATGTGGAGGAACATTGAGAAACAATTTGGTGAAAAAAACTTTTTATTAAACCCGGTCGGAACTAGAATCCTTAAATCTTCCAGTAAAATAGACCAGACGAGACTTTTTAAGTTCATGGGATCACAGATTTGGGCATATTCAAGATGAGACGATTTAAAGAGCTTTAATACACGTTGATAATATTATTGGAGCTTTTCCATAATTATGATTATTTGAAGTTAATCCCATTCCCCTCCTCTACCCCTTCACCCCCCACCCACCACCCTCAGCAAGAGAGAGATAAAGGATAATGTATTATTACAAATTACATATTAATACAAATTACATAAATTAAAAATTTTAAAAATAAATCAGAATATTCAAACTTATTAGTAATAAGTAGAGCCATACCTATTTTTAGCACTCGATTCACTACTAGTTCAGGCTGTATAACTAAGTACTAATTACTCTTACGTGTTAGACATGAGTGAGGTTGGATTTAGATGATATGTAACCTCACTTAAATGGAGGGAGAGTAGTAATCCATTTAGGAAAAGCCATTCTCAGTACACCCAACCAGGGTAGAACCTCAGTATCTGAGTCATCGGCAGGTTAGTATATTGCGAAAGTGATATCTTAGACCATGCGACCACTAGAGGTAGTACATAAAATATGGTACAATGTTCCTCTAGTTACTTAGGTGCTACATTGAAGAAAAAACGTAAAGATATTGTACAAACAAAACTATTATGGTTTCTACTCCAATGGAATCAATGTTTAGCCTTCACACGTTGTGAAATCCAGATGATTAAAGTGTAAATTGTCTGCTTTGGTGTTCGCATGGTCTAAGGCAGTGATCGGCAACCTACAACCCATGGGCCATATCTAGCCCATCGACTAATTTTATCAGGCCCCCTAAAAATTAGTCATCAAACAATTGTGTCCATAAAACTATACTAATTACTAGAATAGATTGGAGATATAAAGTTGAAACATTTGTTCAATTTTTTCTAAACCTATAGAGTCAATGGGAGTCGAAAAGTTGGCTGACACCTCGTCAAAGGTACCACGCTCGCAGAAGACTGGATTGCTGATGAGAGAAAATAAGAGAGTACCGAGTGTGATTTTTCCTAAATGTTTTTATACTCTTCTTATACGAATGCTGGTACACTTCTTCCAAATTCAAATTTCCTATATTTTCCAAGGCATTAATTTGGGGATGGTGGTGGGAAGTTTGGGTTTTGAATACTCACTGGTTGCATTGAAAGGTTTTCCCTCCCAGAAATACTCTCAATATTACCGTACAATCAGGACGGTTATTTCGATGGGTGGAGGGAAGGGGGGGAAGCAAACAATCCATTTGATTGCGTGTTGAGACGCCGTATGGCGTGTGTTTTGGCCTCAATAACGCGGCGACATCACTTGTATGCGTCTCCATTAGATTGATGTGACCTTGTTTCCAAATTACATAGATCACAAAAAGTTTCTAGGAAGTCCAATCCGCAAATCATACAGCTCTCTTCACCTCTATCTCCTACCTGACCCCGAACTCAAACCATTAGATAACAGATCCAATTCTTGCCCTTGCTATTTCCACTATCACACCCGCTACATACTTTAAGCTTTAGCAGACTTAACAAAAAAAAAAATTGCAGGATGACTAAACCGACATGTTTTTTTACAGACTTTTTGTTGTTACGGTTAAATTTTGTAAAATATAATTCTGTGCAGTAAGTATTCTGTCACTTTTTTTTTGCATTGCGTCTTACTATTATTATTAGCACCGCGTCTTACTATCCGTTCGGCTTATACGCACTTACGCTAATGTGAAATGGTAGGGTGATTATGAGATGAAATGAAGGACCTACAGTTTAACATGGAATCCGAACCACGGTGGAGGCCTGGCATTCCCCACATTCACAAGACGTCTTGTCAGAGGTGAAGAAAGGGTTTGGTAATCAGAAAAATCTGTCCCGGGACCGAGGATTGAACCCCGGCCGCCAGCACAGAAGTCCGACACCTTACCCCTAGACCGCCAGGTCACCGCTGCGTCTTACTACGCGTTAGGGTTATACGCTTATGTATTAATCATGTTAATGGTTTTGGGGATTAGGAAAGTTATATTTAGAGGTAGTGTACACGTATTTTCGTGGAAGGAGAATGGAAAACTACCTTCAGTACACCAGACCGAGATTCAAACCTCGGTCTCCCAGTCATCAGCAGTCTAATCTAATACTGGAGTTGTGCGTTTGACAATGCAGCCACCGAAGTACCGAATTAACTATTTGATTGGAAGAAATATAAAGAGTTAATTTTTGAGAGGTAGAAAATTAATTAATAAAATTTAATGACTAATTATTGCTTTGATATGAAAACTACATATGCTTGCTAAGATCAAAGTATGAAAAGTGTTTTATAAACTAGATTTTATTTGTATTAAATATTAATAAATATATAATTATTATATTATCCTTTTTATCGTTGTTGATTAGTGTTTTAAATTTTATTTCTGGACTTTAAAGAATTTAACAAAATACTTTAATTAGAAGACCGGCCAGGTTTCCTGAGATCATTCTTCCTAAATAGTTTTCTACTCAACCTTAGACAGTTCCTCTAAATTCTACATCCCTTATGTGTAAATATGTGATCAGTTTATACGAGCATCAATTTGGGGTGAAAGTGAATTAAGGTGAGTATTTTTGAAGTTTTTGCAACAAAACACTTTTTGGATAAACTAAATAGGTGACCTGGTGGTCAAGTGGTAAGGTGTCAGACTTCTATGCTGGCGGTCGGGGTTCAATCCTCGTTCCCAGCAAAGATTTATCTGATTACCAAACCCTTCCTTCACCTATGACAATACATCTTGTGAATGTGAGGAATGCCAGGCCTCCACCGTGGTTCGGATTCCACGTTAAACTGNGTTCGGATTCCACGTTAAACTGTAGGTCCTTCATTTCATCTCACAATCACCCTACCATTTCACATTAGCGTAAGTGCGTATAACCTTAACAGGTAGTAAGACGCGGTGCTAATAATAATAATAATGATAAACTAAATAAAAATATATATAGTTAAAACGTTCGGTTAAATTTCCTACACATAATATTCTCAACAGTAACTGAATATGTTTTCATGATAATCCCAAATTTTGAACATTACCTTTTTAAAACTTTCTAAAGTAGTTTAAAGTAAGGAGTAGTAATCATTAAAGTTAAGACTTGATGGAAAACTCTGAAAATACCTATAACAATATATATATCGTTGGTAAATTTGTTTGTTTATTTATTGTCTTCTACAACTAATTAATATTACGGTAATTATCAAACGGAGTAATGGGACTGGAATAAGATAAGGCTTATATTGTATACATAACTTTAAAATTTAAAAAAAGTTTAACTAGGATATTATATTACAAATCTTGTTTATATTAAATATTTATTATATTCTTCAATTTTTGTAACGAGAACACATAAATCACTTTATTAAATTTTATACGGCAGATGTTAGCCTACTAATTCAAATTTTATAATTAGTTACAACTCAGCTGAATTTTAAACTATGTTTTGTCCTTAATTTATAGTATCCAGGTTTTGTAACACATTTTTAAAATGTAACATTTGAATTTTAGATTTGTCATCACCCTATAGTTTAATTTAGCTATGATGTTATATTATTTTATTGAAAATTCTCATATATTACAATTTGTTGCTCATTAAAGGCTAGTTATAATAAATCCTGTTGAATTTTAATGTCACTTAATATATTTACCAGTTTTAAAACTATTTAATTCATTAAATTTAAAAAATATATATGTTGTTATAGGTATTTCCAGACCTTTCCATCTAGGTCTTAACTTTTATACCTTTTTACTTAATTATTAATAAAGTTTCTTATCAAATGCCACTGTGCTTATAAGAAATATTCAGGAGATGTTGAGATTACTATGTTTATAAAATTAAACTAAACGTATCTACTGTATATATATATATATATATATTATTTATTTATTTGGTATAATCGAAAGTGTTTGTTATGAGAAATGCAAAAAATACTTATTTAGTTTGCTTTACCATCCACCCCATATTATAATGAAATGCATGTAGAAATTGGAAAAGCTATCAAGTTATACCGTTATAACTGAACAATTAAAATAAATGTGGTACGATACAATCTTGGACATCAATATACACCTAAAATACGTATAACACAAATTTCACGTTTGAAACTTTATTTTGTTTTGTGCTTCGACCACATCTTGATAATCTTTTGGGATCTCAACACGTTTACACTAATGGGGTAGGGATGGAGAAAATATATTTAATAGGAAATATACTCGAGTTTTGTGGAGGGTGAAGGAGGAAAAATTTAGGGAAAATACACCCTTAAAGTACACCCGAATGGGATTTGAGTACCAATCTCCCCATCACAAGCAATACAGTATATTGCGAGATTAACGTCTTAGACCATATGGCTCCCAATGTGGGTAGAATTTTACTTGTTTATTTGAAAAATTGAGAGAGAGGAAGACGAAAAAAATATGAAGACATAAATATGATTTAATGTATGGTTTGAGGAACGGGTTCAGTCGACCGGAATGGTCATCGGTGACAAAAACAATTGAGTGGGTTCCGAAAAACACGCGACAATAGCCTTGTTGTCTTGCCTGGATTCAGCAACGCGGGGATAAACTGGGCTCTACGTGGGACGATAGTTAATACGAGAATGACTGGAGGCCCTATTACACTAGAACTTCAAGAGGACCTAAGCAGTCAAAGATTTTTTTTACCCACACTAAAGGGTATGTGGACTAAATGTGAAAATCATCTATTTTGACTTGTATATTTAAAAATCTTGCATAGCCTTTTTGTTTTTATATAGAAAGGAGTGAAAAAGATATATAGAATATACAATTATTAAAAACAGGATTAACTCAAGAAATTAGTTAAGAAAATAATTACATTTCAAAAATTAATACAATGTTATAGTAGTAGTTGTTGTTTACACTCCAAATCCTGACTTGGAAGACTTGGATTTTATCCCAACAGGATACATTTGGTGTGCTTGTTCCTTTTTTGATTCTGTGTCCCCATCGGCATGGTAAAATCACGTTCCGTATTTAAAATAATAATTGAATATTTATATCTATGAGATTAAAATACTTAATCTAGCGTTATCTGTGATTTTAATGGCTTACTTTAAAAATCTTGATTTAGGCTTACCATTTTTAAATAGCCTTTAAGCTCAATTTAACTAATACGGCTATTATCATGTTATTTAAAATTAAGAATGACACCTGGACATGGAAATCAAATCCGGGATCAGGTCCTTTGTCCAGATTTCATCTTTCAATTGAAAGAATATGATATTAAAATGCTGCTATAACCGTAACTAGCAAATATATGCTTATAATAGCTTGACTATTAAATCTGTCAAATTAATATTATTATTCACTTATTTTTATTTGTAATATAATTGTAGTACCAGTGTTAACCTTTAACCATTATTTATAATTTACTAAATCTAAATCTCATTGATCTATTAAATCAAATACTGCACAATTCTTTACATGATAAATCAATATAAACCAAACTAATAACTACACCAAAATTATTTTAAAATGAAAAATCTATTAAACCTAGCCCGCAGACAAATAATATAAGATACCCTTTAGCCTAACAAGGCCTTGACTCTAGTCGCTTACGACTGCTTACGTTATAACTTTATTTTATGACCCCAAGTATTGGCGTTCATTGTTATAAAGTTAATTGGAATGGCTAAAATTTATCGTAACTCGTCTACAATGTACTTTAATGTTACTTTTGATAGTCAATAAGGATACCAGTAGCAATTAAAGTGGACGTTCATATGTATAGTCATCTCAAGAATATATATGATCCCGTTTATATGGTCTAGTGGCTATAGAGGCTAACTAAATGTATATGGGACACTGGTTCGATCTTTGGTAGTTAAAGAATGAGTATTTTAACCTGCGCGTGTAGAAATAAACTAAGTCAAAATATTTAAAAAATAACTATGCCAACCTAAGTTTCTGGAAACAATAGATCAATTGGTTACTAAAGGGACGAAGCTGTGATATTTTTAAGGTAAAAAAGTGTATTAGAAACGCAATAAATCATTGACACAAATTCGCTCACAGTCGTTTTGCCTAAAAGCTTTTTAGCCTGGCCATCAGCTACCACCTCTGATAAAAATAAAAAATTAAGTGAAACGTTTGTAGTAAAAATGTATTTTCATTAAACATAGGCTACGATTAATATGTAAATTTTGATAATTACTTTTCCTGGTAAAAATATTTTACATACTATTTACCTGAGATGGTACAGAAATAAACTATGTAGAAAGTATTAAAAATAATTTTAATAAACCAAGGACCAAAAAATAAAGTTATTTCCCCATTAGATAAACGACTATGCCACAAATCCCCTAAATAAATAGGAAGTTACGTAAATATATAATGAAACAATATTTAATTAATCAAATTTATTACTATAATTTAAGTATGTACTATAATTTATTCATTATAATTTAATTGTTAAAAGTGAGCTAAAACATTTTAAGTAATTTGAAGGCATGATGAGATAATTTAGAGTGATTTTATTTATGCTTACCATACTTAGCTTAGTTCAATAGTTGTAATTATATCGAATTTTTCCTCCCATATTCCCTTGTCAATCGTGGTAACTTTTTTCCCTTTGTTCAAACCTGCTCTAGGCCTTATTTTGTTGCTTGGGCTCGAAGTACTGTCATGCTGAATTCAAATAGTTTTGTTTATTAAATTGTGACTAAAGGTTTTGTGCTGCTTTTTTTACTGTAAAATTATTGTTAAAATTCGTTTAAATAATTCGTTTATTTGAGTGCTCGACAGCTGTGATCCCATAATTGTGAGCTATAGCTTGTGAGAAGATAAGAAAACCAAAAGCTTTGTTCAATAGTTATTTTTGAGGAAACACTCTCAATATAAACTTATTATTGCTCTTTCATTTCAATATATCAATGAAAGTTTCGGTGCACAGCACATACTTTCTCGTCCCTTTATTTAGATTATACTCAGGTTTATGAAGCTTAAGATAATATGTGAAAAAAATTGTATACACTGCTACAGAAACATATTGAGAAAAAAGTAATATCTTTGTTAAACAAAGAGCATAATCAATTTCTCAGACCTCAATTTAAAAGATATTGAACAATATCTCAAAAACCATTAGTTTCATATAAATATATTTCAAATAAATTTATTAATGTTTAATATTATTACAACTTTGCAGTTATAGACTATTTTTTTATCTTAAAGCGATTCAGAAAATATCAAAATTAGAGATATCCTATTGTGTAAAGTATCCTAATATTAACTTCAGCAGCAAAATGAGGTGTGCTCTTTTTTATGATGTTAAACAGTACCTCTATACAATATTGAATCAAAATCATTACAGCGGATTTTGAGAAAACAGATTTTTTTGGTCTTTTTGCCTTTAAGTGAACTACTATTAATTTAAGGCTAGATATATAATTTAAAAATTCGTTTGGGGGGAACCTTATGAAAACTCTAGATACCAAATTTTAATCTGATTGGTATAATGGTTTTGGCTCTAAGCTGAGCTACAGACTCACTGACAGACAGACATAATTGCGAGAATCACTTTTTAGGGTTCATTAAACGTCAATATTCATAACATAATCTCTAAATTGTATCAAAAACCATAATATATTCTCTACCCGAAGGGTCACGAGAAAGTAAAAATATATCAAGATACATATTAATTAAGGTTGTCAACATTGTCATGTGTTGCTAAGATTCACACTATCTTCTGTATTAAAGTAGATGCAGTAGTTTTTGCTAGGGCCAATAAAAACCCTAAAAGATGTGGAGAAACTCGTGTTTTACCTATAGTTCAATTTTTTTTAAAGTATAATAAAGGGTTTATCTGATTGCTAGAAAAGTTTTTGGATCAACTTTAATGTATTCAGATTTCAAATCATATGGTCTGCTGTTGTCACTTTTGACAGGTAATATCAAAAAACAACACCTATCAAATAGCACTAGTAAAATTGCATCAATATTTACAGAAAAAAAAGTGTTTTTATTTTATAACAGTATATTCCTTCCCACAATCCTAATATAGGACCAGTAGACTATGAAATCCAAATTTCAATCATATGCTGCGGAATAGGTGATTATTATTTTGCACAATAACCTTATTCCACCTCTATTCAAAGAGCGTGCTCCTAGTTCCTCTAAAATTCTCCCTTCTTATTGTGTACCATCAGGTAGTAGCTTAATATAATTAAGGCCAGTAGCGCCAGTGATGTTTGGTCATTTAAAATTAAAATAATCAAATACAGAAGTTCAAAACACCTTAATTTATCAATTATATTTAAAAAAAAGTCAGCCCTCTAAGATTAAATACCAGTTAAATCCAGTTGGCCAACCATTCAGATATTAAATCCGCTTCCTTTGTAAATTAATTTGACAAGATTTGTCCGAGTCTCGATTTTAGGAAGTATAATAAAATTTAGAACAAAATAACCAGTTATTACAACTGAATTGATGTACAATATTTGATAACCGTGTTATGTAAAGCTTTAATTTAAGCTCATGCTAATAGATTAGGCTTATAATATTTTATAGGAATATTAGATAACTATAAACATATATCATTTTAGTGTAAACAAATAAGAGTTATTAATAGATAAATATACAAGATGATTGAAAATTCTATTTAGAAGAATTTTTTTGGCCTATTTCAAAAAGATTTTTTTCTAAAGGAGAACATAATTATAGAGATGATTCTTCCACCCAGATCGGGAGACTGTTGCAAGATCGTAGAGGATTAGTTAAATAGGAGACCCATCTCTGGTTGGCACACGATACACAATACTGTTGCTAAACTTTGTGAAAAGTCCCAAAATAATGGAAGTATCACTGAGCAACCGAGACGTGTTCGTTCATGGAACATACACCAATGAAGACACAAAAATTCAACACGATGGTTGTCTGTGTAGTGTGGGATCAGACCAGCGAGGACATTCCCACATGCCTAAGGACTTTTGAACCAATCTATAGTATACTAGCAGCCCATCCCGGCTTCGCACGGGCATAATAATATAATAAAAGAAAATACACAATGTTTTACAGTGAGTTTTTAAAAAAATAGCATTCATTGAAAACAAAAAACTAATATATTCATTTTTTTTGTGAATATATTTTCTTAAACTTTTTTTTGTATTTACATTGTTTTTTTATATTTTATTTGTTTTTTAAAAAAAAATTTATATATTATTTTTCACTTTGATTTTTTTTGGTCATTTTCCAACTTTTTATTTATTTATACTTATACTAATTGTTAAAAGGTCATAACCGCAAAACAACAGCCATTTAATTTATTGAGTAAGAGCCTCCCTGTAAACAATATTTGATGTGGTTTTATTTTGTGGCAGCAAAATAAATTGATTTTC
>CABEEJ010008591.1:0-23038 GCA_901482245.1 Timema douglasi
TACCATTACACATTAGCGTAAGTGCGTATAACCCGAACGGGTAGTAAGACGCGGTGCTAATAATAATTATAATAATAATAATAATAGCTTAATAATATTAATAATAACAATAATAATAAGAGCTAAATGTCCGGGAAACGAAAGGTAACTTCTATAGGAACGTGGAATGGATCTTTGGGAATAGAATGACTTTAATTAATAGGGGGAGTACGACACATTGTATTGTCCTCCTCTCTGCTAGGACAGGAGTTTCTGGTCCACCATTCCAGCTCAAGGCTAGTACCTAACCAGATACGATGGTTAGAAAAGAGAAGAATCTTCTTGCCAAGTCAACAAATTGAACGTTGGTTTGATCTGATTGCTACTCATCCGGCTGGTTAGTGCTGCCTGCACTATCTGGTGGGATTCCCTTGGACTACCGGAGTTCAGAAAGTGTAGTGGTTCCCCGTTTCCTTTACACACCGGGTTTCTATGAGCGAGCGCGAAAGGGCCCGCCAATTTTGCCGGGAAAGGTATTTCCACATACCTTCCAGGGTTGTTTTACACGTCACCATCTACACGGGACAGCTTTACCTCCCCTCCGAAGGAAATTGTGCTACAGATTTTTATTGTTCAAGGAAAAACCATCGATCTCGGTTGGGTTAGAACCCGCGAACATCGGGTCTTAAGGCAAAGATAGGAGTAGCTTGGAGGAGATCTACTTCCATTACACCTTACTGGTAGGAGATCTACCTCCAATACACCTTACTGGGAGGATATCTACCTCCAATACACCTTACTGGGAGGAAATCTAGCTCCAATACACCTTACTGGGAGGATATCTACCTCCAATAAACCTTACTGGTAGGAGATCTACCTCCAATACACCTTACTGGGAGGATATCTACCTCCAATACACCTTACTGGGAGGAAATCTAGCTCCAATACACCTTACTGGGAGGATATCTACCACCAATACACCTTACCGGGAGGAAATCTACCTCCAATAAACCTTACTGGGAGGAAATCTACCTCCAATACACCTTACTGGGAGGAAATCTACCTCCAATACTACTTACTGGGAGGATATCTACCTCATATACACCTTACTGGAAGGAAATCTACCTCCAATACACTTTACTGGGAAGAAATCTACCTCCAATACACCTTACTGGGAGGAAATCTACCTCCAAAACACCTTACTGGGAGGATATCTAACTCAAATACACCTTACTGGGAGGATATTTACCTCCAATACACCTTACTGGGAGGAAATCTACCTCCAATACACCTTACTGGGAGGAAATCTACCTCCAATACACCTTACTGGGAGGATATCTACCTCCAATACACCTTACTGGAAGGAAATCTACCTCCAATACACCTTACTGGGAGGATATCTACCTCCAATACACCTTACTGGGAGGATATTTACCTCCAATACACCTTACTGGGAGGATATCTACCTCCAATACACCTTACTGGGAGGATATCTACCCCCAATACACTTTACAGGGAGGAAATCTACCTCCAATACACTTTACTGGGAGGAAATCTACCTCCAATACACCTTACTGGGAGTAAATCTACCTCCAATACACCTTACTGGGAGGAAATCTACCTCCAATACACTTTACTGGGAGGAAATCTACCTCCAATACACCTTACTGTGAGGAAATCTACCTCCAATACACCTTACTGGGAGGAAATTTACCTCCAATACACCTTACTGGGAATGGAACCCTGAGATAGCAATCTGAGGAGTAATATTGTATTTGATACGACGACTATCAAGCACTGGGAGAGCGGTCAGGACGTCTGACCGACCCTGAGCCCTGGACAACCAGTGACAGCACGCCCCTGCGAAGCTGGCAAATTGAGTTCCCTTGTCCCTTGTTGGATTGTGACGTCACAAGAAGATGGAGGAGGGGGGGGGGATTGACGGATCGAGGGGAAATGACGCGAGACTGGGGCTGACAGTCAGGAGGGGAGGGTCCTGGGTTTGACACCGGGTGAGACTCAAGATTATATCCCTCTCCTACAACAGTCAGTGAGGAGTAAATTAATGGTATGGGAGCAGTTGGTTGTGGTTGTCCCGGACACAATGTAAGTTAGCCCCCTGGGATCAGCAAACACGCCTTACCACCCGTCCGGACCACCCGCACACTCACACTCGTGGGGTGAAGGACATACATGTGGAATTTAGAGGAAGTGTGCCCGCATTTGTGGGTCAGACACTAACACACAGCTTCAGTACACTCAGCCGGGATTTCAACCTCGACTTCCCTCTCACCGGCAAGCCAGGATGGATGAGACTGACGTTTAGTTCACGTGTCCACCAATACGGGTCAAGCCATTAAAATACAACATGTTGTTAAACGTGATTTAAAAAACAAAACACTCCTCATCCTTACCCCGTAGCGTAAGAAATTAATAGTCCACTTCTCTCGTCGAACGGTCTAAGGCGTCATCCTAACAATACACTAGCTTGCCTATGACGGGAAGACCGGGGTTTGAATCTTGGCCTGGTCTACTGAGGGTGGTTTCTCCTAGAGGTGTTTTACACTCCTCTTTCACGCAAATGCGGGTACACGGAATATAAATTCAACCCTCCTCATACATTACTGTAAACATACGAGTACCTATAACCCAAACGGGTAGTAAGATGTGATAAATAATAACTAAACTCACTCAACCCTACCCCCTAGCTTAAGTAACTAATGACACCGGTGTTGTGCTACCCCTCTTTGTTCTGAATCTCCCCCTCCCCCTCAGTCCAGACACAACAAACAACCCCCATACCCGCAACAATAGCGCGTCCTGGTCCTTGTTGGCTTGTCGCCCGGCAACGCGCGGTCCACGCCACGCGATGGCCCGCACGACCACAGTGCTCTCTGCCCTCTTGCTCAACCTGCTTGGGCTGAGACGTGTTCTCGGGGTGCTTCGCCCCCAGGGCCCCGTGCTGCGAAAGGACGGCACCAATCGCCACCACCCTGATCTTCAAGGTGGCCGTGGCGGTGGTGCTGACCAACCTCCGAGTGTACCCCAGAGGTCTGAGGAGACTGCCTGGGGTCTGCTTCGTCCTGTACGAGGTACCTATCTCTCTCTCTCTCTGGCACCTTCTCGTCGAACATACGATGTGCAGAGCAAGCGATGCTGTCGTTGTCATGACCTTGAGAAATACCGGTAACTGGGGATTGTTTTAGAGTCTTTGAAGGTGACCTGGCGGTCTAGGGGTAAGGTGTCGTATTCTGTGCTGGGGGTCCGGGGTTCAATCCTCGGTCCCGGCACAGATTTATCTGATTACCAAACCCTTCCTTCACCTCTGACAAGACATCTTGTGAATGTGGGGAATGCCAGGCCTCCACCGTGGTTCGGATTCCACGTTAAACTGTAGGTCCTCCATTTCATCTCACAATCACCCTACCATTACACATTAGCGTAAGTGCGTATAACCCGAACGGGTAGTAAGACGCGGTGCTAATAATAATAATAATAATTTATAGTCTTTGAAGCTTCAAAACCGTGGGAACAACCCAACAAAACCTTCGTGCGATGAAGATATTCCCCTTAAAGTAAGCTAGAGGGTGGCCCGGGTAGATTCAATGTATTGTTGATAGATATAATCTAAGCAGTAAGCTACATTGGTTGTTGTGTTGTTATATCGGGGGAGGCGGGTCTGTGTTGTGATGTGTTGTACCGGGTGTTGTCAACAGCTGATCTGCTGCATGTTCCTCATAGAGTTCTCCGAGCAGGTCCTGTGGGCGTCCTTGGAGGACCTCGTCTACGAGAAGATCAGCAGCATCACCGGAAAGGTAAACAGGTCCTCCTCCTTAGATCATAGGGACGAACAGTCGGATGTGCGGACTCACAGAACACGATAGCGAATGGACAAACGTATACAGTCGATTGTCATTTTAAAAATGAGTTCCATATCTCACCGTTAGATGGCACTAGTGAGTGACTGGCGAGCCAATGGGCCGTGAGAAGGCTGGTTTTTTTTTGCCACTGCTGTCTAAGGTTTGTATCCCGACTCAATGATTTAAATCAAATATGAAATACCATTTATTTTTGTCACAAAGTTATTAATTCCGTATCGTGTGTGACACTGATTATAAATAGCAGGTATTTCATGAAACTTTCAGCTACACTCTTTCAGGAACACCACCTAAATGGGTTTCCTGGTAGAGTTTCATTTGTGGTGTTCTATATTTAGGGACAAGGACCCCGAAATCATACCCCATGCAGAGGGGTTTTACGCCCCGCGGACTATTTCAATACTTTTATTAAAAAAAGGAGAACAACAATTTCAAAGAAGAATTACTAGATGATGGCGCTTCTATCTACACTACACACAATACCTATACAGGGTGTTCGGAAATTCAAACTGTACATATATCTTGTTTGAACCAAGAGTAATACAATATCTCAGCACACTTACATCTGGAAAACTATGATGATACCATTAAATTGTGTTCGTAGTTTCACCATACAGTGCCGGGAGAGCAAAGCTGTTCAAGCATGCGTGTATAACAGGTTGCGTTGGAGTTAGGCGAGTGGCACTACACACCTCTACATCTTGTATCACGGCAGTAGAACACACCACAGTTAATAGTAAACAACCCACCAGTCCATCTAGAGATGGGAAAACGTTCTGAGGGTCGTCATTAACTGTCCTACGTCACAGAAAGTGATTGTCATTATTACATGTGCAGTGTCACGCGCCTAACTGCTATGTAACCTGCTGTACACGCATGCTTGAACAGCTTTGCTCTCCCGGCGCTGTATGGTGAAACTTTGAACACAATTTAATGGTATTATCATAGTTTTCCAGATGTAAGTGTACAGGGATTTTGTGTTACTTTTGGTTCAAACAAACTAGATGTCCAGTTCGGGCCATGAGGCTAGAAACACCCTGTATACACTATAACATACCATCATGCGCGGTCTGGTTATAATCTGTGTGTATATTCATAAATACATACTAAAGATGGGTCGAATCGTATATTGCTATAATAAAAATCTTACATTTTATTTAGAATCTTGAAATTAAATTCGAACCCGCGAATCTTTAAAAGTGCACACAATTCAAGTTAAAGTAAAAATATTTAAAACTTATTTTTATAAGAATGTTGTTTGGTACCTGTGACAAATACTATTTGGTTTGTTATGTCTATTATGCCACAAATAACAAAGGGAATACTGTTTTAGTAAATTAATTATATTGATACAATTTTGCCTTTTATAAAATTTATTTTTTCTCTACCAACTACACAAGTCTATATAATTCCTTTTACCAATTGCTTAAAATTGTTATTTCAAGTCGAGGTCTTCATTTATGGTATTGGATAATATACTTTTTTGAGATTTTTACTAATCTCGAATCTCTCGACAAACATAGTATTCGAAGGATTTAGGATGATAGCTGCATATCTCTAATATATAAATGGCCCTTTTTCCTAAAAGTTTGGGGGACCCCTGATTAAGCCAACATAAAATATAATAACACTTTAAATATGTAGTTATAGTAGATAATGTGACAATACTAATTATTCGTGTTGCGGAAATTATGTGCTCTAAGAGAAATACAGTGTATAACAATGTTTATCGTAGGTTGACAACATTTACCTCAGTCACACAGTTACAATATTCTCTTTATTGATACTTGCTTGGTATAATACTCAACTATTCATTGACGGACTGAAATAATATTGTTTTACTAGGACCAATAAGCACTGTGGGTGATCGACCCATCTGTGTCTAGACCTAATGTGTACAGTTTTGTACATTACCACCACCTACTGGCGATCGTTTCAAGTGTGCGGCTGTCGCATGTGCTGCCATCTAGTAACAATGTATAGCAGAACGCTATCTCTTGGCATATGTTTGAACTGTTTAGACTGTAGCATGTGCTGCCATCTAGTATCAATGTATAGTAGAACGCTATCTCTTGGCATATGTTTGAACTGTTTAGACTGTAGCATATTCTTCCATCCAGTATCAATGTATAGTAGAACGCTATCTCTTGGCATATGTTTGAACTGTTTAGACTGTAGCATGTGCTGCCATCTAGTATCAATGTATAGTAGAACGCTATCTCTTAGCATATGTTTGAACTGTTTAGACTGTAGCATGTGCTGCCATCTAGTATCAATGTATAGATAGAACGCTATCTCTTGGCATATGTTTGAACTGTTTAGACTGCAGCATGTGCTGCCATCGCGTAGCAAGACCAGAACTTTATAGAAAAAAAATTCCTAATGCTTACAATAAATGCAATATATCAATGCTTCAATTTTAAACTTTCCCTAAGAAAAGAGGAAAACTTTTTTTTCATTTTGTTCACCGCATTTAATTACCGATCTTGGCACTTTTAAAACAAACGGGTAGTGTTTAGGAGGATACAACTTAGACTAAGTGTGTCCGCATTTGCGTGAAGGGCGGAAATGAGGGGGNACCAGCACACTAGAGTTGATTAGGTTGACACAGATTTCAACCAGTGATTTTATTACAATACAAATATACATAGCTAGCAGAGGTACCTTCGTTGCCACACAATTCATTGCATGGTTACCCCTGGCATCACTTTTCTTTTCTTTGAACAAACAGGAAAAAATCAATTTAAAAAATCTCATTTAATTATTTAATCCGCTCCAGTTCGCCAGACCCATGTTTGTGCACAGGTTCTACTAGTTTTGAAAGTTCACCCCTTTGTGTGAGGCAGATATTGTGTAAGGTTATCATTGTTCATTTTGTTTTTATTATTCATTAATGATCATTGAAGAAAATTAGACCTTCTTTTAACCTTTAATGAATGCATTAAATAAAGGTTCACTCTAATGAAATTAGTGTTCTGACGTTCATTTTGTATTCATGTTCAATGAATCATTGAGAATGACACATACGGACTGGCCTTTAGATATGTACTTAATGTTGTCTGCTGGTTATTTTGGGATGATACGTTTAGTTTGATATGTTGTGTAAATATTAGGAATAGTCAAAATAAGAACCCTCCTGACTAAGAGGAAAATTAACTACAGTTCCTAGTTCATCTTCTGTCAATTTGCGGTACTGTGGGCTCACATAAATTAGCCTTACAGCTTTTTTTTATCTACTCTACTCCAATCACCATCTTTGTTTACAAAAAAACAACTCAAATTCATTTCCGCACTCCACTTGGCCGATGACACTCGATACCGAGATGTAACCAGGACAATCGCGAAAACTCACACAAACATATCAATATAAAGTTAGGTGGACCTAACCAAAAACTTGGCCTTCACACTACCGGACCTTGGTTCAACTTGAGATTATGTAGCTTGAAACGAGTCAATTTAACTTACCCCGACTTTAGTAGGCTTGACCTAGCTTAACCTAATCTAACACAAAATGCAGAACAGATTTTTAAATTCCTTTCCTTCACGGTTGAGAGCTATTGTATTATTATATTTTGATAAATTCAAACCACCGATTTTTTTGATATCAACAATAATTGTTGAATATCTGTCAAGAGCATAGCAGCATTAGATGAGAAACTTTTTAAACGAAGAGAAAATGTTGTCATTAAATTCCAGGACACCCTCGACAGATATTCAACAACTGTTGACGTCACCGTGTGAAGAAGGTTAAAATTGTGTTTCTACCGGAGAAGTGTTTGATTTATTTTGGCCAAAGAAAGTTTTGACATAAGAATCTGCGACAATACTCTTAACTGGCAGTTTCCCCCAAACTCGCCCTAAGGCCAGTGGATGTATCTAGTTGGGACAAGAGGAGCAAACACTCCCTTCACATCCCAAGATGTGTCGGGTGTGTTGTTGAGTTTCAAGAGCAACCTTAATGACTTGATACTTAAAATGTTTGTGCACCAAAAAACATTAAAAATGCCCCTTATTTCCCCAACTAAGAAAAGAGTGTAAAAAGAATAATATTGTAGTCTAACACATTAGATCAATCTGGTCAGTAATGTGGCTGCCTCTTTGAGTTAAGGATACCGGGTTTGATTCCCGACATTACTGAAAAGATATTATTATTATTATTATTATTATCATCATTAGCACCGAGTCTTACTACCCGTTCGGGTTATACGCACTTACGCTAATGTGTAATGGTAGGGTGATTGTGAGATGAAATGGAGGAACCTACGGTTTAACGTGGGATCCGAACCACGGTGGAGGCCTGGCATTCCCCACATTCCCAAGATGTCTTGTCAGAGGTGAAAGAAGGGTTTGGTAATCAGACAAATCTGTGCCGAGACTGAGGATTGAACCCTGGACCCCAGCACAGAGGTCTGACACCTTACCCCTAGACCGCCAGGTCACCGAAAAGATATTAATTATCTATTAATTATCACGGGTACAATGTAGGTCCACTCTTCCTTTACCAGTGATGAATTAGTTGCTGGGTATGGGTCGTTGTGTATTGTCTAGATTTAAATTAGTTTTATGCTTGGTGTTAATATAATCAGTTGTTTCAGTAAGTAAATACCAATACAATAGCACCCCGCCCCCCTCCAAACTCTAGACCACCTGGCGAGTGAAATGTATCATTTTAAGGTAATCGTTGTCAGGTGCTGGGGAACGACAGATTATGTCAGCTTCAGGAGCTCGAAGACAACCTGAACTGGTTTCTGAACTGTCCCATCTTCCACCACTTGGTCATGTACGTCATCACCGTGACCATCCTGAGGTCCGTGTTACACGTCTTCAAGGTCGTCAACTGGAGCAATCCCTTACAAGGCGTGTCGACGATACAGTAGGTTGTGCGTTTCACTTGCCGGAAACACGGCTTCCAAGGGAGACGGAGGGAAACCATCTGGGTAAAAACCACCATCAATATATATCCGACTGAGATTCGAACCTTAACCTCTCGGTCACCAGAAATCCAGTCCAGCACATGAGAGTGATGCATTAACAATGTGAACACCGTAGCGGGTCATTTGGGATTTATCTGAAGTCAGTGGTCATGTTTTATTTTCTAATTAAAATGTGTGTGCATAAGGCAATGTTTTGTCTCCGGGGACTCAACATTGAGTCGGGTTGTCAGCGCCACGGACTACACTTCTTATAGTAATCTATGACTCACTTGAGGAGGGCCATGTACTTTGTTTTTGGTGAATAATGTCCCTCACCCGCACCGGGAACCGAACCAGTACCTCGAAAGTTTCCATAAAATGCCTGAACAGACTTGATATTGGTCAAATTATCGAAATGTTTAAAACAAAGTACATTAATTCAACTACCGGTACGGCACACCAATACATTTTGATAGCATTGATCAAAAATGTATTTGCTTCCATGTAACAGTGGTCTAAGAGTGGTAATACAATGTTATATTATTTCTTGTAAAAATGACAAACATTCATTTTATAAAATATGATAGTAGTCGACACCACCATTGATACAATGTGTGCTATTACACTATTTCACTCTTTTTTTTCCTTTCAAAGTTTGACTAAAATATGTGTTTACAAAAATGTACACCAATCATATAAAAAATATTTATGAATAAACCGTGAAACTTTTGCAAACTTGTTCAGCAAAGCTGTTTTATTAATTTAAATAAGAAACGCATTTTGTGCTATAGCTAAGTGTGGAGTTAGTCACATTTTACACCGCTTTGCATGTCCAAGTCAATCTTTCAGATCTTAACATTTCCTTTGATGAAACACTAGAAAATATTATTTAATTTATATTATTTTATAAAAGATCTTTGATGGATTGTCAAAGTTGAATCATATTTATTTTATTAAAGATCTTTTATAAAATAAAAGTGAAAGTGTAATAACAGCCCAAGGTGTCAGACCAGCAATGAAATGGGTAACTATTGATGAGAAAAGTCAAGATTTGAATACCAGGTGGGATTGATTTTTCACAGAGGTTTTTAAGATCAATTTTTCATATTAATACGAGCACCTTTCTTATAAACGACATGTTAAAATTTATTTTTATTTTTGTGAACGCATGAATTCTCTTGGGGAAAATTACCGAACCTGTTGCACTGAAAATGTACCCCGCATTTCCCTTACCAAGCCAATCTCTGTTGTTGCGACCTTGCACCTAGCGTACCGACAGTAACATGCACGGTGGTGTTTGATGTCGACAGGAGAAGCGTCTTAGACTGGTTCTACGCTGACGAGTGCTTGTGCACCAAGAAAAAGACCACCATTATCCTGGATGACGATGACGATTGTGAGTAGGAGTGTTGACGAGACTATGTCCTATACTCGCCTGCAACTGCAAGCACAAAAAATAAGTTTCTCTAATTATTATTATTATTATTAGCACAGTGTCTTACTACCCGTTCGGGTTATACGCACTTACGCTAATGTGTAATGGTAGGGTGATTGTGAGATGAAATGAAGGACCTACAGTTTAACGTGGAATCCGAACCACGGTGGAGGCCTGGTATTCCCCACATTCACAAGATGTCTTGTCAGAGGTGAAGGGGGGGGTTTGGTAATCAGATAAATCTTTGCCGCGTCCGAGGATTGAACCCCGGAGCCCCAGCACAGAAGTCTGACACCTTACCCCTAGACCACCAGGTCACCTACATTCTCTAATTAAAAATGTATTTTTTTCGCCTTTTGTTGTTGTTGATAAAGTCAATAATACCAAAAATTAAAAACCTTGTGTTTCGATGTGTGGGTGACATTTTCTTCTTTCCTTAGGTGGGCTTTCTTTCCTCAATTAGTTTATCCTTTATTTTTATTTTTTATCAATTTTTATTATTGTATCATTTAGGAAATGGGCCTTCTCATTGTTGAACACTAAACACAAACTGGTTTTACAGCGTGAACTTTGCACCAGGGCCCCCTGGGGCCATGTTGGGTCCCCCCGTTTACACAATATAAACACAAAAATACATGTGCTTTATTAACAAAATATTTAAACCGTGCACGTCTTGCAATATTTTTTTATCCCCATCGTGTCTTAGCACCTGTTTGGGTTTTACATTACGCTAATGAGATAGGGATGAGGAAAACATTTGATAGGTGATGCACCTACATTTGCATGGAAGAAGAGTGGGAAACCATTTAGTAAAAACAACTCTCAGTGCATTCAACCGAAGTTTAAATCCCGAGCTCGTCACATGAATTCCAGTATTTCATAAGAGCGACACCTTAGGCCGCATGACCACCTCTGCGGGTCATTCCGATATTAAGTTATTCTATTTTTAACCTTCCCATGCTAACCACCTTCGAAAAAGCTGAGGATAGTAACACATCGCCCATTATAAATATGTATTGTGTCTGTAACAAGAAATATCACATCCTACTTACGTCCACGAGTTCAAAGCAGTTAATCTGCAGATATCCTGGTTGGGTAGTATGGTACCGGGGAAGATTTATCTGAAAATAAATTCTCCCCACAGCTGAGACGTAGAGATAAGAATGTTGTTCTATTTAACTGCCCACATATAATATTATTTATCTCCATCTTGATTGTGTTTCAGAGCCCCTGGATGTTATATCGCCCCGAGCGGGAACGAGCCAGCGTGAGTGTCTGCCCCAAGCTCAGTTTAGAGGGGTACATTCTTGTTTAGTTTATGTTTGGAGTTTGCTGTACCAATTTGTTTGTTATACCCGTGTTTAGTTAATAAATCTGTTTAGTGCCATAATCATTATTATTATTATTATCATCATCAGCACCGCGTCTTACTACCCGTTCGGGTTATACGCACTTACACTAATGTGTAATGGTAGGGTGATTGTAAGATGAAATGGAGGACCTACAGTTTAACGTGGGATCCGAACCACGGTGGAGGCCTGGCATTCCCCACATTCACAAGATGTCTTGTCAGAGGTGAAGGAAGGGTTTAGTGACATAATCAATCAAATCAATATGTTGCGTGTAATATATCTATGTAGCTTGCTCGAGCGCTCTAGGGCACAAGTCTCACTAGTCCATATTTTACAAATTATATTAGATAATGTTTTTTTGAGGAATGTCTTACTACCCCATCTGGGCTGTGCTTATTTTATTCCCTCTAGTGGATAGGGGGTGAGGAGGACATGATTTAAAGAAATGTAGCAACATTCGAGTGAAGGTAATGTAGGAACACATTTATGTAAAAACACCCCTCTGTACATCCGGCTGGGATTTGAACCCCGACCTCCCCAACACTGGCAAACTAGACCAGAAGAATCTGACGTCTAATCCTCATGTCCACCAATGAAGGTCTATATGAGTTATTTTGATGCTATAAATAACGTACATAAAAAGTGAGATTTTCCCAAATGTTTATGTGAGTTGGAGAAATACTCGCAGCATTTATTAAATTATGTAAGTAAAAGTACCCATAATAAAGTATTTTAAGTGAAAAAAATATATAACAAAGTTTGAAATGTTTTTTTTTTGTTATTCAAAATTATGTTCACACTAAATTTAAACTTTCTATTTTTGTATGTGACAGCAGACTGGACAGTGATATAAAAGTATCGCGGGCCAGTCAGATACTGTCTATTGATTTAGGAGAGTTGGGAACTGGCAGAATATTGTTAATACAGTCTCCTCTCACTTACACACCTGCTATCTGTTCCTCTCATCTCCTCCTTGCGGTCTCTTCCCTACACACTTCATATCCATTAATCTTTTTGAAATTCTCTCCCCTTCCATCCTCATTACATGACCATACCATCTCAGTCTTGCTTCCTCTACTATCTTATGTACCCTCTGTAGGCCGACTCTAGACTCTACATCCTCATTCCTAATCCTATCTCTTCTGGTGAAAGCTAGCATGCTCCTCAAAACCTTCATTCCCGTGGCCTCCAATCAACACTTCTAACAATACTTACATAAGGACTACTGTATGATTGGCTTTTTCACAACTTATTGAAACAACAAATCATATTAATAAAAGCATCATGTTTTTTGTTTTGTGATTGTGGCAACAAGAGCTATGATGGTGCGTGAGATGATAAATTAAAAAGTACTGTATTGACACTATTCTCTTCTTAGTTCTTATAAATGGCCACCAACATAAATAAATGTTTTTTATAACTTAGAGAAAGAACCACACAAAATATTATTTTCAAGATAAAACATTTTTATTTTGTAAACACATGAACATAAACACAACCAAAAACTGTTGGTATGACGTCATCAAGCACGCTCATTTCGTCAGGTTCGCAATCTTGATTTAAACCTTTTAAAAGCTCTCGTTTGTAAGCCATTTTTAAGTAAACCACAGACGTCGATTAAAAGAGAATATAAAAACACAAACAACTATTTCACAAGTTTGTGTTTAAAAACTCTATAAACAGTTTAGAAAAAAATCATAGCTAGAAGAAACAAATTGTTTTTTGTGAAAATATTGCAGATCATATGGTTTGGCGAATGGATACATGAATGTAGATCTGGTAACTTTCGCTCTGTCATTTACCCGGACTCTAACTGTCGATAGAATCTATTTTTATAATAATTTTATATTTTATGTTATTCATTCCTTTTACATGTTTTTATCTAAGTTTCCCATCATTCTTTACCAATCCCTTTTTTTTCTGCCTTTTGTGTTTTTTGGTTTCCTCTTTTGGGAAGTTGCATTAGGAATTTTACACTCATTCCTAACGAATTCCGATAGAATAAAAGCTAGGTTGAGGGATTGGGTGGTAACGATTGATTTTCTTCAAGAGGCAGCCATTACCTATTTGTACAGTCACAGCAGTGTAAAGTTTGAACTGTAGGTTTCCTTTTTATACACATTCTATCCACCTTTCCTGTAACTTCTTCCAAATATAACAGACTGTACCTTAAAACGTACAAAGAGTCAGTATATTTTCAAACATCAAGTCTAGATGGCGAGGGCGTCGTTTTGCAGCTCGTGGCTCAGCTGAGTTTGGAGATTGGACAGTTTGTTTTTGAGGATCGAGATCCCCATCATGACGATGTTCTCTGGCCGCAGAGCGCCGGCGCTCTCCACGTTGAAGAAGAACTTGTTCGGCTTGGCCTCCCATGTGTACGGCGCCTCATCTGGGGACAAACGGCGACGGTTAGGATATTTACGTTATATCTGTACACTTAGCTCGACGGTTGTCGGTATCTTGTTAGAGTGGGAAAAAGAATCGGGAGGGGAAGTTAGAGAAAATGTACCCGCATTAGTCTGGCAAAGCGATAAATCAAGACGTGGAAAAAACACCCTTCACCTCCCGCGTTGTCGTTAATCCGATATATTACGAGTGTGAAACTAGATTCGAGCCAAATTCACTATTTTAAGAATCTTTGATCACTTATTCGTATCCAAAAATTGGAAAAAAATCACACCTGGACCTTGGAAATCAAACTAGAGACCTTTGGCTTAGCATAATAGCACGTTCTAACACAGAGCTATTGAGGAATTTTCTCGTGCTCAAGTTCAATCGTAGTTTTAAGGCAGATACTGTTATGGGAAATCACCAGTAGGGCAATGACCCCAAGGGCTCATTTTTCAAATTTTAAGAATATGAAACTTGATGTGGTTAGATCTGTAACCTTGAAATCACTTAGATCTTCTAAGCTTCGCTATTTTATTTATATGAGGTATTTAATGTGCACTTTCTAAACCTACTGATTATTTCTATGAGCGAGAGTGAAAAAGCCTACCAATTTTTCTGGGAAAGGTATTTCTACATACCTTCCATAGTTCTTTAACAAACCACAATCGACATGACACTGACAGCTTTACTTATCCTACGGAGAAAGTTGTGATATGGAATTATATCGTTGAAGAAAAATCCGTCAACCCCGGCTGGGGTTTGAACCCACAAACTCCAGGTCCTGAGGTGAGCACCTTACCACAGGACCACCGAGGCCGACAGCTTCTCTATTCATGTTCAACTAATTTTACAATTGTTATATTTCTTCTATATATTTAGCACCGCGTCTTACTACCCGTTCAGGTTATACGCTTTAAGTACTAATTACTCTAATAGATTAGGAATTGGGAAGGTTGAATTAGAGGAAGTGAACCCGCATTTGCGTGGAGGGAGAGTGGAAAACCATTTAGGGGAAAACCACCCCCAGTTCACACGACCGAGATTCGAACCTCGACCACCCCGTCCTCAGCAGTTGGGCTCAACACAACAAGCGCGTTAGCCAACTACGCCACCGAGGCGGGTCTCTTTCTTGTGAAAAACTGACCCAGGCCACAGAAATTGATGTTATTCTATCTTACAATCGATTCATTATAACATTCATACATTCAGTTAAGTGTTAAATTAACGGTCTGGACCCAGGTTGTCGAGTTTGTCCTATAATAATGTTGGGGATAAATCCACTAATTAATGGCGTTAAAGCTCTAAAATCAATTTCAATTCAAATTTAAAAAAAATTGAATTTGTTATGAGGAAGTGTACCATTTTTTTTTTGCTAGGAGAGTGTGTGTAAAAACCTTTAGAAAAAACCCTCCTCCAATACACCTGATTGGGACTCAAACCCTGGCATTGTCATCGAAAGTTCAGTTCACGAGTGAACACCAAAGCAGGTGTTAATAAAATGGACTGCGGTCAAAATTCAAATGTAGGCCTAATTGAGAATTGTCAAGGTCATCGACCTTACAGGCCGAACTAGAAACTATAATCCGCGCTGAGCGGCTCTTACGCTGATCATCTTCCAGTTCGGAGAACTCGCTTTTGGGCCACTCGTCCGGTTTGGGGAACAACGTGTGCCGCATGGCGTTGTCCGGATCATATTCGAAACACACGCTGGCTGTCGGGTTCCACTTGGCGTGCTCCTTGCCGAAACCTTTCTTGGCGTACGCCCTGAGCTTCAGTTCCTGTCCTTTACGCAACTTGATGATCAGTATCTCTGGAATGTACACATTTAATGAGGATCAGCCGGAAAAAAAAATAGCTGTTCCAATTGAGATTAAATTCTTCCAGAGAATTTTCCGGCAAAAATTTCACTAAGGGAGAGAATTTATTTGTAAAGGCTTTGATTATAATCAGTAGCGTACACAGGATTGCAAAGTACGTGGGCTCAAAGAAGAGGGTAGGAGCCCCCAACCACCAGAGTAAAATTTTTCTTTACCACCATATACACCTAGAAGCTTTTTTGGAAGGTTTTTTTAATTGGTATTTGAATTTGATTATTTATAATTTTACTATTATAGACGAGATAATCTAACAAAATAATATATAAATAGGCCTAAACTAAAGTTGGGTTTATTGTCACATAGGCCTACTGTCACATTAATCACAGATTATTTATAAAAGGTAAATGTGTAGCCCCTGTTTAACTCCTCGTTGGAACCACGTGTGAAAATGGGAGATTTTGAACCTGCCGCAATCCTCAGGACTTAGGCCACATCCTAGACGGCAAGAACACCAATTAGGACTACTAGGGAGGATCGACACAAGGATGTGTGACACTCGATATTTTCTTCGCTCACAATACTTAATTGGTCATATCCCTCTCTTCGAAACTGTGAAGATCTTAGCCATCTCCAAACTACAGTAGGGGGGCCTCGAGCCCCCTCAAGCCCCACCCTGGGTATGCTATTGAAGTATTAGTATATCTGGTCTATAGCAGACCCGACGTTAGTGCCACATTCAACCACCAAGCACTGTAGTAGAGAACTATAATCCCTGCTATTATTTTATTGTAGCTCATTTGATAATGTTTCTGGTGTTGACGTAATTGAGGAGAAATTAAAACTTAAAAATAAACTTTAAAACTTGAAACATCTCAATTGTATCTAATTTTTTTTAAATAGTACAGTAGAGTCTAAGAAACTCGACCTAATGTGGACTGAAATGTCGAGTTTTACGAATGAACTTGCATAAGATGCATGTTTACTAAACAAGGATGTATCACAGTACAGTATTGATTATTATAGGTACAGTTGTACTGTAGTTTTGTAAGGTACAGTAACAATAATATACGTACAGTGCAATATATTATGTGTTAGTACAATGGTGTATATACATATGTGTAATATACTGACACACAGTACAGTTCTTTACATATAATATTGTATTGATTTGAATAACACGTTACTGAATTGGAAAACTAACAAACACAGCACAAATGTTCCAGTCGAGTTCCACAAACAAACTGAGAGGTTATACAGCTGAATGACCTTGGATTGTGATGACTGGCGCCAACAACTGTGTGCACGTGTGCGTGTTGAGTTACACAGAATGACTAATTGTCGAGTTTCCGAGAGACTACTGTTTGGAAGATTTTTCCAAAACGTACTGACAGACCATTTTTTCTATCTCACATTTCTAGGTTCAAAAGTTTAGCAACAAACTAAAATACAATTAATATATCGTTTTAGTACCGCGTCTCACCACCTGTTCGAGTTATACACATATGTACTAATTAGGCTAATGAGTTAGGGGTGAGGTTGAATTTAGAAGAAGTGTACCAACATTTGCATGGAGGCAGATTGGGAATCAATTTTAGGAAAGCCACCCTCCACCGAAGCAAGCTTACAATTAATATCAATTCATAAATTAATGAAGTACAATTTTTCAGACTGAATGTGGTGAGATGATCTGGGATGAAAACAGTTTAAAAGAGAGCGATGGGGAGAGTATTTTGAGAAACTGTACGGTGAAACGTAAATAAAGTTGGAGAAAATAGGGAATGTTATGAGTGAAAGAATGAATGAGGCTGAGGCGTTAAAAACTTTGAAAGTGTTAAAGAATGGCAAAGCTGCGGGCGCAGACGGGATCACAAGAGAATCGCTTTAGTGCGGGGCCCTTGGTACTACTCACCAGATTGTGTGAGTTGTTCTATGAGCGTTCTGGGATTTCAAATGTTCCTAATGACGAGAAGAATGTTGTCAATGTTCCTAATGATGGGAAGAATGCTATCAATGTCCCTAATGACTGTGTTGAAAAGGTTGTGTACGTACCTTCAAATTTTAAATAAGCCTATAATGTATTTACATTTTGTTTTAAAATGAGAGGCAAGTAAACATGTTATTTCGATATCATACAGTCCTCAGTTCAATCCTGAAGAATAATAAGATATTTAGTACCATCTGTCTCGCCATACTCGCTGGCCTCGTCCTCCCTGTGGCGAGAAGTCACGGGCACAACTCTGGGGTCGTTACTTTTCAGGTCGGCTGTCGTGACGTGTCGTGTTTGTTCGTCTGCACATTTCACATCAAGTGTGAACTCCACGCTACAGTCGGGACAAAAGTCCACACATGTGCAATCCTAGAGAGACAAAAAAATCAACTTTAGAGCAAGCTCCTCTTATTTTTTAAGACTCATTTACATCCTTCGTAAGTTGTGTATCCTTATAGTCCTTAAATTCATGAGAATTTCAATTTTGTGCGCTCCCTCCGTGTCCTTACGTGATATCGTGGCAACCAGGTATAAAACTTTGTCCAATTTAATTCATCAAAATAAAACATTTTTGACAAATTCTATAAACATGACTAACATTTTCATAATTTTATTTCACGTTAAAATAAGTATAAATTTAATATGCTTTAAAATTTTATACGAATTGCTATTAAATGTGGCAAATGAAGATATGAAAGGGTTACATTAAAAAAAAAATTGCAACCATTTCATTTTGAACATCAGCGATCATTTGTTTGTTTACTTGTGATTGGCTCTCCGCGGTCATCCGTGATTAAGATACAGTCTTTAAGAGAGTTAGAGTTGATCCAACTTCTACGGAGTGCTACGGACTTATATATGACTTACAAATCAGGACTTTGCGGACAGAGAAATCTGTTAGGTGGTGAGGAGTCAACCTCTTACGGACTACGGATGTTATGGATACAAAGCATGTAAATGGGGCTAGAGACTTCACAATAACAGAATTCCAACCCGCAGGTCTGCAGTCCGTAGAGCTTTAACCAACCATTAACTTTCTTACAGACAATCATCCCAGATGTCTACAGAGAACCAATCATGAGTAGGATGTAGGGGGTGTAAGGATACAGAGATAGATCCGTGGACAATGACAACTTGTTGTGTTCTAGAACTATTTACTATAAATAATCTTACTCGAGTGTAATGCAACCGATCGACAACCTCGTCAGAGGTCAATGGTATGAGGCCGATGCGATGTGATAAGAACTCGTCACTTAAAACAGTAGAGTTAGCTTCCAGCTGAACCCAATCAATCGCCAATGTTGGCGTCTCGGCTATGAACACCCTTCTCATACTGTTGACAACACTGCAACAAATTATTTAACTTTATCAACTGTAGGCTATTCAAGCATTTATTATTTTGGTGAGTTTTTTATAATGTTTTAAGTATTTTATGACTAAATATGGGTATAGCGAGTTTTATCTGGCCCATTAAGGCCATTTCTTTCTTGAAATATCAAAAATGTTGATATCAAGCCATACAGCATTCTAGATATTAAAACACATAAAATAGATTTGACAGGGTGGTTACAAAACATATTTTACCAAATTCCCTGACTTTTCCAAGTTACATTTTTAAATTTTCCCTGAATACGTTTTTCCAGTTTTAATGGTGGATGATGACTTTTTTCCTTTATTATTGATCACATATTAAAAAAAATTGTATCTACTAAACATAAATGGTTTTATCAGTTATTTTAAAAATTTAAGTGTTATTTTATTTGGCTATTATTAACTTTTGTTTCAGTGTTTAGTTGCAAAATTAATGAGATTTTTTAGACATATTTTTAATTCCCTGACTTTTACTTATTTTTAGTTAAATTCCCTGACATTTCCCTGTTTTCCCTGTCATCCAAAAATTCCCTGACTTTTCCAGGTTTTCCCTGTCATCCAAAAATTCCCTGATTTTTCCAGGTTTTCCCTGTTTTCCCACCTAAGTGACTGTTTGGACACATTATACTAAACCCCGAATATATTTTATAGGTAGGCCTACCGTCTTCACGAAAGCGTTAAACCAATGTACAATGACCCCAATTAACTTTACTTCATGCCGGGATCACAATCAACTTAGTATTATTATTATTATTATTAGCACCGTGTCTTACTACCCGTTCGGGTTATACTCACTTACGCTAACGTGTAATGGTAGGGTGATTGTGAGATGAAATGAAGGACCTACAGTTTAAATGTGGGATCCGAACCACGGTGGAGGCCTGGCATTCCCCGCATTCACGATCAACTTAATGTTCAGTTAAGGTTTACTTAATGTAACTTAACGTAAAGGTTCTCGTGTTTTTAAATGGAAGCGATCACGATACAGTTAACTGAACTCAAGAAATTCACATTAAGAGAATGTTATATGGAGGGTATCGCATATTATAGCCAGCCAATCATTATGCGAGTGACATCTACAGGCCTATTTAGTTATTCATTTGTTGGTTTTATGACCAAGGTTTACGCTTTTGCATAAGTTCTAGTGATCAGACATTGAAACAAAATAGTTAAAACCCTCCTTGATGGCGTAGTTGGCTAAAGCGCTTGTCATGTAGAGCTCGACTGCTGAGGACGGGGAGATCGAGGTTTGAATCTCGGTCGGGTGAACTGGTGGTGGTTTTTACTAAATGGTTTTCCACTCTCCCTCTACGCAAATGTGGGTTCACTTCCTCTAATTCAACCTTCCTAATTCCTAATCCATTAGCGTAATTAGTACTTAAAGCGTATAACCCGAAACGGGTAGTAAGACGCGGTGCTAAATATTATTATTATTATAAAATAGTTAAAACTAAAATAAGAAAGTAAAATTTATCAAAAAAGTTTAGTTATAAATATTTATTATATCGATAGAGAACAGTAAACATTCACAGATCATCACTTTACAAATATTACAAATCACAGATCAAAACACATTCTCTGGAATGCAGATATTTGGCTGGAGTTGTTACGTTAAGTTACGTGATCACACATCTGTTTTCTTAAGTTAAGTGAACACTACATTAAGTTAAGTTGAGCGTGATCCCGACATCACAATAAATTTAACTTCAATCAATTTAACTTGATGTTATGATCACAAGTATCAATAACAACTGAATTAGAGACGATGTACAACATAATATTGATGTCATTGAAATAACATAAATACTTAGTTTAGGGTCCTATATTAATTGGTATGACCCGTGTCCAACCCAACTTAACCGAACCTTTCATTATGACACTTTACCAACATAGCTTAACCTAACTTTTAGTGTGTTAATATATTAAATTTATAGTTATAGATAAAATAAGCCACGCCTATTCAATATAATAATTAAACATGGGTGATACACATCATATAATGTCATAACCATTTAGTGCGCATTGTGGAAGATCACAAGTGTAATGCAAAGCATCATTGGATGTCGTCATCCATCCAGTGCACAGAATCAAAGGAAAGGTATACGTCATTGTCAACATTTACATTTCGAAAGTGATATCGGCAATGTGTGGTCAAGTTTTATTTAAATACGTAAAAACTTAAATAAAGATGTAAAAAAACTTCTAAATCTTGGCGTCATTCGATTCTACATATTAGAGTGTGAATAAAAAAGTCAATAAGATAACAACACATGGTACCATTTCAGTGAAAAATAGCCAATGTGGGACGGATAAGGCGTACTATACCCATAATGTGTTAATAACTATGTAATATATTAATATAACCAAAAAAAGAATATTGTATAAGCGATAGTATATATTATTACAATTTTTTTAATTTTTAAAACACTTAGGGGGCCTATCCTATTTTTTTTTATAGTTCTGTAATTCAACCTAAAGTGTTGGGACATCTTTGGGATTAATTGAGCATTAAAAACAAAGGTTCAAAGTCATCAAACAGCTTCGATATAATAGTGCTATATCAAAAACTAAAATTAAGTAATTTTCTAATTTATAACTTCTCTATCATTATCTACCACATATCATCATACCTTAAATCGGTATCTTCTATCTGGAACTTAACATTCTCTTCTGTAAGTTCAGTGATATGTACAGATGGTGTATTAGCATAAGGCATTGCGTCGAAATTCTACAAGAATAATATGACTTTAAAAAACAAATAATATAAACCGTTTACTTTTTTAACCTAACACTTTAAACCCTATTTAATGCCTATTCTATGCTTTAAACTGAGTTTTTAGACAAATGTTTGTTTTCATGTTTTGCTCAATACAAAGACATATATAAGAATGGTAGGTGAAATAAAACGATTGGATGCATTCAGTAGTGTACTCTAGCGTGAAGGATAATAAATACATATTGCGTTGAGTCACCGTGAAAAGGAATTCCATCGACTGCTAGCGCTAAAGATACACAGAAAGTAATTTACAATAAAGAGGTGGTAGAACTATATTTATCAATAAATATTAGGAAACTTTCGTTCTGATAACAACTGGAAATCGCGCACTCTAAGTAATAATTGAAATTTTAATTCACTCATATCACTTTTCATTCAAACACAATAGAGTGAATACACACTGTCGCGTCAGATTTAACATTCTAAACATGTAAACGGTGCACATTGCTTGACAAGTAAAAATTTTATAAATATACTTGGCTATTTTAATCACCATGTCTGTGTCCACTCCAACGGAAGCTTTGGATGTTCAGGTAAATATGTTATTTTTACCTGACATTAGATTTAAAATTAAGTTCTAACTTCGCCTGAAACTCAAATCCCTTTATGGTTTTTACCATTTAAACATCCACCTCTTTTGAATGTCCCACAAGTGTTGACCAAAAGTATATAAACTTGAGACGTAGGAAGACTAGGCAAACCACAGTGTTTTAATTTTATTTATTTGAGGTATTTAACGTGCACTTCCTGAACCGACTGATTATATCAACACACACACGGATTTTTATGGGTGAGAACGAAAGGGGGTTATCTATTTTGCCGGGAAAGGTACTTTCAACTACTTTCCAGGGTTCTTTTACATTCCACAATCGACGTAGTATCGACAATTTACTTCCCCTCTGAAGAAAGCTGTACTACGGATTTTATCTCTCAAGAAAAAATCCGTTCCCCCCGGCTGGGCTTGAACCTATAAACATCGAGTGTTAAGCATATTAAAAAGAACATGAATAGTTATTATTATTATTAGCACCGCGTCTTACTACCCACTCGGGATATACACACTTACGCTAATGTGTAATGGTAGGGTGATTGTGAGATGAAATGGAGGACCTACAGTTTAACGTGGGATCCGAACCACG
>CABEEJ010008592.1:0-23032 GCA_901482245.1 Timema douglasi
TAAGAGCCTTAGATACAGGCCTGGATTAACGAGAATAGGATGTGTCACAGGGTGCTAAGAGCCTTAGATACAGGCCTGGATAAACGGGAATAGGATGTGTCAAGAGATGCTAAGAGCCTTGGATACAGGCTTGGATAAACGAGAATAGGATGTGTCACGGGATGCTAAGAGCCTTGGATACAGGCATGGATAAACGAGAATAGGATGTGTCACGGGATGCTAAGAGCCTTAGATACAGGCCTGGATTAACGAGAATAGGATGTGTCACAGGGTGCTAAGAGCCTTAGATACAGGCCTGGATAAACGAGAATAGGATGTGTCACAGGGTGCCAAGAGCCTTAGATACAGGCATGGATAAACGAGAATAGGATGTGTCACAGGGTGCTAAGAGCCTTGGATACAGGCCTGGATAAACGATAATAGGATGTGTCACAGGGTGCTAAGAGCCCTAGATAAAGGCTTGGATAAACGAGAATAGGATGTGTCACAGGGTGCTAATAGCCTTAGATACAGGCCTGGATAAACGAGAATAGGGTGTGTCACAGGGTGCTAAGAGCCCTAGATACAGGCATGGATAAACGAGAATAGGGTGTGTCACAGGGTGCTAAGAGCCTTAGATACAGGCATGGATAAACGAGAATAGGATGTGTCACAGGATTCTTGTGATTATCAGTTTCGTCTCAGTAGTAGAACATTGGAGAGGTGAGGAAACGTTTGGTCCATGTGACCATTGATATTTTATATACTTGCTTCAAAATATTTTGTTTAATTGTACATCGTAAAAGGTATGATAGAACCAGAACTGGTAATGTTTCGTTGATTATAATAAATATGACGTCTTATGAGGTAAACACTGTATATATATACCATATTCTGAAAATTGAAAAATGACACCTGGACACGGGATTCGAACCCAGGACGTTTGACTCAGTACGACCCGTGCCGTACCGTGCCCAGGTGTCATTTTTCAATTTTCAGAATATTATATCTAGATGGAGTAATCCTCACTAAAAGCATAAATAATAACTTTGGCTATTTTTGACTGTGCTCCTAGAATATGGAATTTTAAATTTTTGAATATATTTTTAATTTATTAAAAATATGTCGAGGAAATAAAATGAACAGATTTGTTTGTCTATTTAGAGCAAATAAAGAGCCGGGTATTTCCGCCAGCTCTAATTAGCATAGGCAATTAAATCCATCAGATATTGTAATTAAGTACGATGTTAGTGAAAGAATTTTGGATCAAATAGCTTACATTATACCTCAAATTAATTACGCAAATTTTTCTAAAATATCAAAAAGGGGACGTGAGGCCAGGATATTTGTGAGTGCTAATATAACCTACAATAATAATAAGATATGAGTGGACCTACAGTTTAGGGCAATTTCTCACCATTCACCTTGAGTACGATGGTAAATCACAATGTGGAGTAAATAAACCCAGTCAAGGTTCTGTTTAGAAGCTGCGGGCTTAGAGCACCTAACCTAGAGCTCACACCAGCCGTCATGTGGTAGTGTAGTCACCTGGAATGCTATAAAACAAAGGAATCGAGACCAGTGAGAATTTTATACATTATTTTAATAAACAAAACCAAATATAAGCATACTCATTTTTAAATGAAAAAACTTTGAATTGATCCTAATTTCACCATAGTCAAATGAATTATGCAGGAAACTGCACATTGACAAACAACCTTACATTTAATATCCCGGTTATTCGGCCTTGAGACGGGCTCATAAGTGCTGTGACACTTTCCATGACCTCTAATAACTAAGCTCTAACATCTGAGCTCAAACGTTAGTGAGTCTCCACTTAGCTAAATTGATAGACCTTAGGGTGGAAAACGGTGTTGTGTCTGTTCTAGAGAGTAGTTAGTTTGTTATTCATGCGTCAACATAATCAAATGGTTTAGAAAGTGCACCAAAGTACTCCTATTAAAAATAATATATATCTCATATCTCGCGTCATACTACCAGTCCAAGCTCATCGAATATTTATAATGATGGGGCAGGTATGATGAAGGTATAAATGAGATTAAATGTACCAGCGTGAGCGTGGGAGAGAATGGGAAACTATTTACCTCAACCGGGATTAGAACACAGGTCTTCCCGTATCGGGCAAACCAAACTATAAGAGACTAATGCTTTAGTCGGTGGGTGACCTGGTGGTTTAGGGGTAAGGTGTCAGACTTCTGTGCTGGGGGCCGGGGTTCAATCCTCGGTCCCGGCACAGATTTATCTGATTACCAAACCCTTCCTTCACCTCTGACAAGACATCNGTTCGGATTCCACGTTAAACTGTAGGTCCTCCATTTCATCTCACAATCACCCTACCATTACACATTAGCGTAAGTGTGTATAATAATAAAAATAATAATAATAATAATAATAATAATAATTTAGTCGGTGCGTACACCAATGCAGGTATCCACTACCAATAACCAAACTTATCGGGAACATTCTCGACTACAATGCTAATATAGCCAGCTTTTCCCGGGGTAACCACGCAATGGACAACACTTTTATTTGCTTCAAACAGCCAAAAAATCTTCATTTTATTAATATCGATATATGGGCTACAACATATGACTGACCAAAGTTCAGTCCTGACCGGTTGTGTCAACTTTGGATAACCCTCCCAGCTCTTACAGTTACACTATACAGTTCATAAAACTCACCTCAAACATCTTGTTCCCCTAGGTTGGATTGTTTATAGCACCGACAAACAAAGACTGGCGGTATAATGTAACGTATCAGGTTATAATTTATGTATATATTTAATTATATATAAATACGATTCGTTATAGATATAAATACATAATAATCAAACTTGCTATCCTCTTGTTCCAGCATTTGTTTATCAACGCTATAAACAATCTAACCTAGGGGGACAAGATGAGTGAGGTGAGTTTTATGAACTGTATAGTGTAAAAGTTGTGAAGGTTAACCACCCATTGACACAACCGGTCAGGACTGAACTTTGACCTCTCGAGTCAATCAAATGTGCTGACCTATATATTCCTATATATTCATCTAACTCACGTGTGGACACACCAACTCTTAAACAAAATGATCAACAACCAGGAATATCCCATTTTCGACTAAAGTGGTTTCACTAAAAGAAGACAGTGTTGTTGGAAACTTGTCAGAGTAGCGCGTTAAGAGTGAAGTACAAAGTTGACGATAGAGCGATAGAGCGATAGAGCGAGCAGTACACTGCACGTGTTGAAGTATCGGTTCTCGATTAACAGTCGCACGGAAATGTAAACACTCACGTGCACAAAGGAAGTACTTTCTGTGTCCCAAAGTAAATTAGTATATCAACACAATATACATAATGTATATAAAATAGTTCACAGTAGTTTTGTGCTTCCATCGTCAGGAAGTTTGGTTTGAAATTTAAATTAGCCACGTTTATGAATAGAAATGCAGGCTTGAATGTATAGTTTTATTTACAGTTTTAATTAGAAATAATTGTTTTATAACCGTAAATGTGTTTTAGTAAGAATAATTAAAACCGTTTAGAAAACTGTGTGAAACTATTACACTCTAATGAGAACTTTAATAGAAATGTGCTCCACTTCGGTGGCCGCATGGTCTAAGGTGCTACTCTCGCAGTAAACTAGACTGACAATGACGAGGAGATAAAGGTTCGAATCTCAGTAGGGTGTACTGAGGGTGGATTTCATATAGTAGTTTTCCACGCAAATGCGGGTACACTTCCTCTAATATAACCTTGTAATATCTAAATCTATTGAGGTCGTTAGTAAATAAGCGTATAACCCGAGCGGGTAGTAGGATGTTGTGCTAACAACGTGTTTACGCCAAGATCTGCAACAGTTGTGTTTTACTGCCTCGTCCTACTACCCGGTCAGGTTATACTCATACACGATAACTACTCTAATGGGCTAGGGACGAGGAAATGGCATTTTACAGGTAATACACTGTAGCATTCAGCGACATGAGTGTACAAATAAAAGAAATTAAACTTACCCCATCAAACTGCAGCTGATGTCAACAGGGAACACTAACACGAGTTACAATCAAAACAGACCCACTCAGCCGTGCGTTGGATGTAATACTGAACCCCGATTGTGTATTAGATTTGTGCCAAAGATATTAGTGACAAAGATCTTTTGTTGTGAAGATGTTCTACTCACCCCTAGTTTAGGAGGAGCTTTGGATTGAAAAGAACATTCTAGATGTATAATCTCATGCGCGTGTGCGATTCACGAATGTTCCATGTGTGCCCCCAACACTTTTTCCCGTCGTTCTTTTTCTGGGTTGCGTTGAATATATAATGGCGTCTGAGCGCTCAGACGTCACTCTTGGGCGTGATCAGATTGGGAGCAGGAGAAGCTCTAGCTTCGAGTAATATAAAATGTAAGGTCAAAATTTCCTTTCGGCTTCATTAATATTTCTTATTTATATCATGTTAACTTCTTATTCAAAATTCTTTTTCGGTAATTTAATCTTAAATTTATAATAATTGAAAATACGCTCGACTTCATTTCTAAGTCGATTAGTTGCACGATCGAGACATTTATATCTATGATTGATCCCTTTTTTTGTTCTTCGATAATAAAACAAAATCGACTATAAACTTTAGGATGTTTACGACCATTGACAAAAGAGTCGATTTTGAATCTCATGAATATTGTATTATTCGGTCTCTTGATAATAAATTTGAATATGTTTATGGGTTCAGTAAAGCTTCTAAAATTAAATGATAGTTCTTTTATCCATGACGTCTCAACGTTAACTTTTCCAATTTATTGTTGCTATGACAAAATGGTATAATTGTTAATAAAAAAAAGAAGAGAAGGAAAGTAAATATTTGGTTAGAGTTCAAAGTTAATATTATGTGGATAGTTAATTCGTTGTATAGGTCTATATTCTAAATGTTTAGGAGAAATATTTTGTATAATTATTCAACTAAGGATTACCTTTTTGAGGATCTATTTTCTTGTAACACATGACCCCCTAACTAATTTTCTAGATATTGTTTTTTAAGTGATCAATGCCATTTTACAGTATTAGGTTAATTTGTGGTAATGGCGATTTTTCTAAAATATTAAAATTTGTTTAATAATATAAACCATGCTGATTTTCCCTAAATATATTCATATATATACTGCTTGCATACACTAATGATGTCTCAAATATTTCGTAAATGTCAGTTTTGTCATATTATATTAATTATATATTTTCTTAAAGGATTGATTGCCTGTTAAATAAATACCAACTTGAAAACATTTCCTATTCTTATTCATAATTTTAATCCACCATATCCTAGGTATTTTATTTTATGTGTGTTATTGATTGAGTCTTTATTCTGGTGTACCTTTTTTAGAGATTAATCTTCGTTCTTTTAACTATCTCTGGAGATGGACCGTTCTCTTATTGAACTCCGCAACGGGCGGGAGTTTCGGGGTCTGAGTCTTGAATGTTTGTCCACAGACAATCAAAGCAAACAACTCCAAGCACTCGCTACTATTGCCCTTTTTTGCCCTGTTGTTATTTTTGTTATATTTGGACCTCCTGTATTCCCCTTAATCTTGTTAAGGATGGTTCAACATCTTCATTTGCAGGGAAGCAAAGTGTTTTTGGAAGAAGAGGAAAAAAACATCCGGGGAAAAAACACCTTCAGTAAACCCGAGCGGGATTCGAGCCTCAATCTCCCCGTCATTAGCAAGCAAGCGAGTCCAACACGAGAGTGACGCCTTAGACCGTTCGGCCACTGAAGTGAGTTGCAACCATTATTAAAATTACAGCAGTTTCTACCAGAAGTCGAAAAGGTGCCCCCTACAGCCCAGGCGCATCTCCGGAACATCTCTTTAAAACTTAAATTTACGTCTCTTTGTGTTTTATTGATTTGGGAAAAATATTTCTGAGTTAAAATGTTTTTGTATATATTTTTACCTAAGTACTGCACATTTTCACAAGGGTTTGCTAGTTATTTTTAAAATGAAAGTTTACAAACCATAGTTGAGTTCAAAATTTTAAATTAATTTCGAAACCGGAATACAGAATTTACGAAAATAATTTATTTCAACGGCAATTTCTTAATTTCTACTAAAAACATTTTAGTTTGTTTAATTATATTTTTTGAAGACCATCTAATCACAGTTTGCAAAATTTCAATAGAAAGTCCACAATCTTTGTTATAAATCCATTGCACGTCTGTCTGTTTTTCTTTCCAGAAGTTTTTCATAATTCCCGGTAAGATAGAAGGTTGAAATTCGACGTGGAGTTTTCTGAACATCTGAGAATGATGTTAAAAACCCTAAAGCCTAAAATCGGTGGCCAACAAAATTCCTCCTGCTTGTGGGCCAAATAATCAAGTCCGTCCTATCACACTGAATTTCGATTTCCGGGCGTTCATTATATTGTTTAGCATAAGCTTGTCATATATTTTCGAAATCCCATCTGGTTGAACCTAAATCAATACCTAAATGGTACAACAATTTTGACAATTTTTATTCTACGTTTAATTTTAAATACATTTCATATTTGGGGCGGGGTGGGAAGGCGGGGTGGAAGTTCAAAACCGGTTAACAATATTCCGTGATTGGTTTCTCAAAATTCGAATAAAGTGACCCTTTGGTTCCCAAATGGAAAATATGGACGTGAAGTTGAGTTATATAATTTGAAAAAACCCTTTATAGGAAGTAGAAATCTAAATTTTCCAGGTATGTAGAAGGAACATTCCAAAAAATAAAATTACAGTTAAATATTGTATCTTTATAAGTGGGGGATGGTGAGATTTAGGGGGGTTACAAATGGTCAAAACTAAAAGAATAAACTATTTATCGGTGGGGTAGAAAATTGAAATTTTATTGAGATGGTAAACAGATCACACCAAAAGTTTAAAATGTTTTGAATTGGAAATTACATAATGGCCGGTCCCTTGAAGGTAGTTAAGTGGGCAATTAGAAGAAGATTCTATAATTATAGAAAAAAACCTTTTAGTAGGCCTATACAGATTTCTCAAATAACTATAAAAGTTGTAAAGCTTTTTTAAAATTAACATCTGGATTTAAGGTGTACCGTGGATAGAGACTAGCCCAGCACCAACAACGTCCTTGTACTCACCATTCAACAGTCAAGCTGGGGTCTCGTACAAATGCTACGGTCACGCCACGGAACGACCTTGTTCATCCTCACTGCAAGAGACTCTGTTTGGGAACTCAAAGCTTAAGTCGAATATTTTCCTGACTAAAACTATCCATTTGAAGAGCGCGTGCGCGAGGTGGCCGGTCTAAGTGGTTCTCTGTGCGTCGGCTGCCCGTGGTCACCCCCACCCCCTTGGCTGTGTATCTCAACGGCGCTGTGCGCAGGCGACGTGGAAGACATAGTTTTTGTGATTGGCTATTTATGACCGCATTATGAAGTCATTCTTTCCGCCCATGTTTCCCCCTGCTGAGCAGAACTAGATATAAGCGTATGTTTAGCAATGTAAGTCATTCTTTGATGCCATCTAGAAGTAGGGCACACTTGGGCACTATGTAGGGTCTTTGGATATTTATAACGTAAGTTATTGTAAAGGAATAATTTTGATCTTTGGCCACGAGCAAGTATTTTTCAGGCTAGGGTTCAAATCTAGGTGAAGATAATGTAAATTATTATAAATTTGATCTTTGGCCATGAGCTAGTATTTTTCAGGCTAGGGTTCTAAACATGGTTAAACGTAGCCATCTGTCCGGAGTCGTTAAGAATCTGATTATTAATTGTGTCAGATGACGTTAAATGTGGGTCGCTTTGTTTACTTTCTTGTAGGTCGTATTAAAAATGGGTTTATTTATTGTATTATTGGCCAGATGAATTTAGTTCGTTGTTACTATGTTTAGTATGTTAAGTGACAGATTAGAAGCTAGTTAAGTTATGATATGAGTTCACAGTTGTCTTTATTTCTTTGTAGGTGTATTTGCTATCTAGTACGACATAGTAGATTCGTATTTACTTATTGCGTTGCTGACAGATGTCTTGTACCTTTGGGTACTAAGAGTAGCAAGATGTTGCGAGTATTTTTCTTGCGTAGGCATTGAGCCACGGCAATTATATTTATAGAACTCTACCTTTTTGAAACTGTTTACAGTTATTATAGAACTTCCGTATTATTTCTATAAATGTATGGAACATTGTAATGTCAGACACGTCGGAGAGTCAATATTGTCTTTAAGTATATTAGACCAAATTGTATATTATTTTCTGTGTTAATATCTAGTGTAATAAACTAGCCTTTGGGCCATATAAGTAATTTTTGCTTAGTTCTTGCCTTTACCCAGGCATCATCTTAGTAATTTCCTTTAGGCTTAACTATAATTATGCTGGTAAGACAGGGGTCGGATGGGCTTGTAGAGAACAGATCAATAAAGGTCCCTGGTGATTACTTGTATTTTAGATTGTAATTAGCAACTCACTTCCTGTGGGGGTGAGCTGCACATTGAACTTTGGTGGTACTGCTATAGGTACCGACCCCACAGGGGGTGTGGTTGAAAGGAAAGCAAATCATTTTAAAAATTAATATAATTTTTTTTCTAAGTGTGGTAGAAAATTTAAATACTTGAAAGCCGCTAGGATTACCGCCAAAATTAATCAAAAATTAAAATATACGGAAAATTTGAAATTTCAAAATTGGTTCCAAGAAGTGGGGTCTCAAAATGTTCTAAGCCTAGAATTTTTTTTTTCTCAGTGAGGAATAAAATTAAAATGTGGCTTTTAAGTAAATAAACTTTCCCGGATTACCGAATTATGTATTAATAAATGGAATTTTCAAACTTGAAAAGGGGGTCATGTAAAAGCTCGAAATTGATACAACTAATGCAAAACACTATTTTCAGTGTGGTTGAAAGTGGTAGGTGTAGGCTAGTCAGCCAGTCACCAGCCGCCAAGACAATCTTTTTGGTGTAAAGTGTTTACCCCAGTGTGGATGTGTTCGGTTTCAGGGAAAGGTGGTAGATAGACGCAACTCAACTCATCTATTGTTTGCAAAGAAAATATGTAAAGAGTAAATTTGTCTTTCTCAAAATAATAAAGAAACACAATAAAGTCACAGAAAGTTCAGTGAGAATCCTTGCGAATAAACTATACGTCAAAAGTGTCAGGTTGAGTCAATAACGAACCCGAACTCGCCAGAAATATATTTGCTAAGCTAAAAGTGTTAGTCTAATAAGTAAAATACATATTAAATATGGACCGGTCTAAAACAATTTGTGTTACTAATGTATTATAAAGTCAGAACAGGTATTATTATATGTGCCACAAAAGTACTCGCAGCAAATTACTAAAGTTTATGTGGACTAAAGCAAATTTTTGTTAACAAATACCTGTACTATTTAATCATTAATATTTATTGGTTTAGATAAAGGTGTATGCACAATAATGCCAAAACCACTATTCATTAGGAAAGATGAAACGTAAACAAAGTCCAACGAAGAGTATATACTTCGCTTCACGCTGTTTTTTACGTCAGGTGTTCATTGTGTATTTATTACTAATATTGGAAATAGAACACCTCTTATTTTGGGTACAGTCAATGCCGGATAGAGCTAGAGAATTTGTGATATTTAAAGGGGAAAAGTGGGTGTCAGTTAAAGGTACAAAGTTAAATATTGTACTTGTAGAGGAGAGTAATCTAAACCAGAGAAACTACAGGCCGGTACAATTGGCTCTAACAAAAATTGTAATTACAAAGTCATCGTGGATTTAGACCCAAATAGGTTGTTTAAAGATGAACACCAATAGGAAGTTATTATTCACAAAGAAGCCCCGTTAGATACGGTAGATGAGTTACGTAGCCAACTCCTTCAGCTATTATATAAGGAAAGAGACATAAATTCCTCGATATTGAAAGCCTCCTTAATTCCCCCGCTGTCGAAAGAAGTTCCAATTGTAGAACTTAAGTTACATAACTTACAGAAAGACATAACTATAAGACAGAGCTCACGACGAGTCAAATAAAGAAATACCATACCTCGTTATTACATTTTAAATCAAGGCTAGAAAGGGCGACCATAGATGAAGCAAAGTTAATAGAAGGGAAAGAGACATGTTTGAAACTATGTGAGCAATTTAGGGTAAGAGTAAACGGAATGTCAGCTAAGAGACAGGATAAGGAGCCCATACTTGCAGAAACGGAAGAAGGGTTACCCCGACGTCCCGAAGAGGGATCTCTTGTTTTGAACGAAAAATCAACAAATATCAAAGATACCCCTAATATTAGCAGAATAAATATAACTGATCTCATTCAAACGGAATTACAAAATATTAAGGCAAGACTTTTAACCATTTTGATTGTGGTGAGAGGAGTTGGGGAGGAGTCGGACCCAGTGGATTGTTTAGAAAGCTTAAACGAACTTAAAACCGTTTACCATTTAACTGATAGTGAGTTATTGCAAGCCCTACCCTAAATCTTTCAAGGACATAAGAGTATGGTGGTTAGGGAATAATCGAAGTAACTGGAGAGACTGGGAACAATTTTTAAATCCCTTCAAAGTTAGTTTTTTTAAGAATAACTATCAAGAGTTAATAGAAGAGGATATTCAGGGTCGGATACAAAAACCACGGAATGAGTACAGGAGTACGTAATTGAATTACAAACACTTACCAGAAGGCACGCAAGAATACAGTCCATTCCTCAGCTAGTGAAGGAAGCCCAACAAGAGATTAGAAATTACGACACACATTTTAGGAACAAAAATAAATGTAGAAGTAACCAACAAGAGAACATCAGTTGTAGCCTATATTTTAACCAGGAAAGTGGGGTCCTTTTCGCGAAGGGCCAGAAGGAAAACATCTTTCTTTGACCCAAAAGTCAACTGCAATAGAGGAAGAGGAAACAACTCCTCATTAATCACTCGAAAATGCTTTAATTGTTTCGCGACTACACACTTGATCCGTGACTGGCCTAATAGAAACACGAGTGGTGGGAGCCTGGAAAGAAGCCACATTTTTTTAAGTAGGCGTGGTCCGAACAACCAACCCACGCTGAAAATCCAACCTTTGAACCACGATCACGGGGGCGCTCTAAAGGGAGTGACTGTAAATGTGTGTCAAAAAAATATTATTACTCTTTTGGAGACAGGCTCAGTTAACAATATTATGTCTAAAGAGTTCTATGAGAGTCTAGCAAAGAAAAAATTCAAAAGGCCGACACCATGTGACGTACTATGCATCATGGCGAACACTAAATGTAAAACAAAGGGTGAAAATAAGCGTCAAAATAGGAATATGGGCGTAGCCTATTTGGTTTCTGATTGTGTCATCCTTAGTGAGACCAGTTATATTAGGAAATGACTTTATTAGTCACACTGGTATGAAAATAGATTTTCCTAACAATAATGTGAGTTTTGAATTCAATAACAACCTTAAGTTTAAATTAGTACCCATACATAGCCGTGGAGAAATAACTATAGTGGTGGGGACTGAATCCTCGAGACACTTTGACAAGGTATTGAGCGAATATTCTGACGTAATAAGTGAAAAAATAGGAAGAACTAACATGCTAACCTTGGACATTGAACTCCTCGACAACGTCCCGGTGCGTTCTAAGCCCTACCACTACGCACCACCCAAATCGCAAGTACTTAGGCAACACGTCCACGACCTGATGAAGAAAGGTATTGTCAGACCCTCTAAAAGTCCTTATGCGTCCCCAGCTTTTCTTATAATGAAGAAAAACAAGGAAAATTGGATGGTCATTGACTATAGGAAATTGAACGCCAAAGTGAAATTTAAAGCGATGCCTTTCAATACCTGGGCAAGGCCAAGGTATCTACGGTGGTGGATCTAAATAAAGCCCACTGCCAACTTCCTCTGTCAGAGTTATCCAAGCCTTACGCCTGTGGGGTTGTTTGAATTCAATCCATACCCTTCAGAATGTGTAATGGAGCTCAATCGCTTAGTAGATTGATGAATAGCATAATCGGGGATATTCAGTCTGAATACGTGTTTACGTATTTAGATAACTCAGTAATTTATTCCGAAAATTACCAAGAACATTAATACATGTATACGAGTGGCGGGTGAGTTTCCCACGCCCAACACTACAAGGAAACTTGCCCAATTTTAAGGGATGGTCAGTTTTTATGGAAGATTCATACCCAATTTCACATTGGAAGCTTTTCCACTTTACCAAATAAAGAAAAATAAGGGTTTATTTCAGTGGGATCCACAAGCCAAAGAAGTGTTCGAAAAGTTAAAATTTAAACTTTCTCAACTTTTATTGAAAATGGCGGATATTCAGAAGCCATTTATTAAACAAACAGACGCGTCATCTTCGGGGCCAGGAGCAGTGTTGTGCCAACGCAGCGAAGGGGAATTGCAACCAGTAGCCCACGCCAGCTGCACAATACACACCCACCAGAAAAATTACGCTACATTCGAACTGGAAGCATTAGCCATAATTTTTGAAGTCAACAAGTTCAGGCAGTATTTAGAGCATAAAGAGTTTTAGCTTCAAACCGACAACTCCTTGTCTTGGTTATTGAATCATCCTAGGCAAATAGGAAAAATAGCTCGGTGAATAGCCCAACTAAAAGTATTGAGGTACTCGCTAATTCTTATCCCAGGAAAAGAAAATGTGGTAGCGGACACGTTATCACGGATGTTTGAAGAACAAGGAAGAGAGCCTAGACCGACGCCGACGGCCGAAGAACAAGAACACCGTGAGCCGACGCCACCGCCTGAAGAGCAAGGAAGACAACCTTGGGCAGACGCCCCCACCGGAGGAGCAATCACTAATAGGTGTGCTGGTCGGGCTGCCAGAACTGTTCTTACCCATCAAGATGACTCAACAGGACGATCCCAAGCTACGAAATCAAAGATGATATATTGTTACATAAACCATCTAGAAAGTCCGGTTGGAAAGTATACGTGCCCATCTCTCACACCCAAGTACTCTTCGAGTATTTCCACGTGTCACCAATAGGGGCCCATCTAGGAGGGGCTAGAACGGTAGCAAGGTTCTAAACCAGAAAGAAATATTGGAAGCAGTATGCACAAGGGGCAGGATTTTTTTTTTATTCTGAGAAATTTAATATTTTTAACCATTCATAGACACAAAATAGGCAAATTTCCAATGATGGCAAAATTAATATTTTAAATAGTACCGGTAGTTTGAAATATAATATTTCAGGATCCCGAAATTTTATGAAAAATGTGTTGACGCCTGAAAGGATAAGTTTTGTTCAGGTGGGTTCGTTTATAATATTAAAAATTATAACTATTGCCTATTAAATACTTTGAATACTTTGGTGTCATGTTGTGACATTCTTTGAATATTCATGTTATAAATAATGTTAATTTGTGATTGATGAGTTTTTTGTTGATTTGTTTAAATTATATAGGCCTCCCTAATTTTATTTTACAATATTCATTTTGTTATCAATGGATATGTGTTTTGTTTGTGTGTATAAAGAGGGCCAAAAATATAATACAACTCTATACGATGACAAAGAAAAACAAGGAATCCCGCTCTCGTTTTACTGGTACATAACCACTTTTAACCATAGTCTCAAGAATGCCCTTCAAATCACAAGATGAATTTTGTTATTTAGCAGTTAGAAGCAAAGATTTTTATTTTTTTACACTGCCCTCCCTCTCGTTTGACTTCGGATGGATAAATGGTTAGGCATTTCTACTTATAGTGGGCATAATGGTAAAGGGCTAGGGATAAAATCATATTGTCTGGAGATGTAGCTGTTGATGAGTGATAAATATAAACACTTACGGGGTTTTTAAATCAAACTTAAAAAACTAGCACATAAAATGTAGGCCTGTGTTCAAGTTGAATATGTTAACCTATAATTTCAACACGAACTCAGACATTTTAAACTGATGAAATTATCTGTAGATAATAGGATATGACACTTTAAAACAAATATATAAAGATTAAAAGCATACAGTTACAAAAACATTGTTTCTTTATTGCCATGCCCTGTCTTAGATTTAAGTTACTTAATCTTTGCTTAGAGTAAGTGATAGTTTTCTGTGTGCAAATAATATGGCGTCGTTAAAGTAGCTACTGCTGTTAATTGTCATTATAATAGTATTTAAATACAGGATTGCTAACAAGATGATACTAGGGTTATTTATATGTAGATATGTCTATAGAACAAGCACCTTATACACAGATATATTCTGTAATGTTTATAAAAATAAGTCCTAAAATCCGTGTTTAGATTTTAAAGTAATAAGACAATAAGTAAAAAGATTATATTTTTTATATTAATATGGAGATAGTGCTGCTCTCTAGTAAACATGGAATGAGTTAAGGCGAGTTTCTGCTGCTGCCATCTATCAGACAAGTGGTACCGCAATTGAATGGATACAATTCAGGATTATGTGGGTATAATGCAAATATTTCTAGTGGATACAATTCAGACTTTTAATTTGTGGTGCTTGTTTAAGAAAATGTCTGAATGGAGACCATTAAGAATGGGTACAATTCAGGATTTTGTGGACATTATGAAAATGGATACAAATCAGACTTTTTATTTGTAATGCGTGTTTAAGAAAATGTCTGAATGGCTACCATTCAGAATGGATACAATTCAGGATTTTGTGGATATAATGCAAATAATTACAGTGGATACAAATCAGGATTTTTGTTAAAGTCGTTTATTTGAAAATTGTCTGAATGGAGACCATTCAGAATGGATACATTTAAGGATTTTGTAGGTATTATGATAATGGATACAAATCATACTTTTTAAATGTGGTGCTTGTTTAAGAAATGTCTGAGTGGATACAATTCAGTCGTCTCGTGCGAACGTGTGGTATTATCTTGATGTGGAATCTGTTCAAAAACCTAACCTAGCCTACCCAAACTAACCTAACCTAACCTAACCTTCATACTATTATAAGTTACTACTTAAGCAAAACAGGTTTTGTTGTGATGTAAAACAACAGCTAAAAATAATAAATGTTATGTATTTAATCACATTAACCACCAATATCGGTTACTTTGGAAAAATAACCGGTCACTATACATAATAACTAATTTATTACTTGTATTATTATTTTTCTTCATTAAATTATTGAGTACATTATTTATAAGACATAGTCATTTTTCTTCGGTTTTTAGTATATGTGAAATTAATTTATTTAGGCCTAATTGAGCTTTAGTATATTCTTAAGGTCTCAGTCAAAATGAATATCTAGAACTTTTGCAAGTGATAAACAACAATGTATTATATTTTTTTATACAAGCATTTATTTAAGGGTAATTTACTAATTTATTTCTAAAAATTTAGTTTCAAATTATAATAAATGATACAAGAAAGTATGAACGATTGTATCGTACTATTTATTGTTTGGTGAGTGTAACAACATATGCTGTGAGCTGCTTTCCCCTTCATCGGGGTTTGAATCCTGGCTGGGCCGGATATTAAGGGTGCTTTTGCCTAAATGGGTTTAAACTCTTCAGCTCCACGCAAATACTGGTGCATTTTCTCAAGTTATAACTTTCTCAAACCCACTCCATTAGTGTAATTATATTTGAATACTCCGAAAGAGTAGTAAGACGCTTTGCGAGAAGAAAATAATTAGTAAAACAGAGTAATAAGTGACATAACCACCTCGGTAGCGTAGTTAACTAACGCGCTAGTATCGTGTTGAGCTAAACTGACGAGGACGGGAAGATCGAGGATCAAATCTCAATTGGGTGAACTGAGTTGGTTTTTCATAAATAGGTTTCCACTCTCTCTCTCCACGCAAATGCGAGTTCACTTCTTCTAAATGCAACCTTTCCTATTCCTAGCCAACGTAATTAGTACTTAGCGTATAGCTCTAACTGGTAAAAAGAAGTGCTAAAAACACAAGTGGCATGTTTAAAACTCCCACTAGTGGTTAAGGCAACCTTGTGCACTGCGGGTCGATCGCCTTACACCACGCAGCCATCGTTGCAATTAGAAATGTCTCTTCAAGGTTGAATCATCTTATATGTATATATATATATACAGTCTGATGCGACCCTTTATTTAGAAATTTCAAGATAAAAAAAACAACAAAAAGTGTTAAAATGGTGAAAAAAAGTTGAACGATTAAAAGCGATGAACCATGTGCCAAGAGGTATGAATAAATGGTGTTAGTGCACTGGAGGGAAGGAGGGTGTACATCTATTCCAAACCTGTCCGCTCCAGAAGCTGGAGCCGACCTTCATCACATTCCACTGCACTCGATTCCTTTTTAATTTATTGGAACCTCTCTCTCTCTCTTCTCTTTGTCTGCTCACGTTCGTGCTTTGCTGAGACGTGTCAGGAGGGAGAAACAGATAAACACAAGGGAGAGAGGAAATTGAAATTATTGACCGAGCGCCATCGAGGCCTTGTTTTAACTGTGTCATTTTGGCATTACTCCGTCTGTACATCTCACAGATGTTTGTTCGAAACCATCTAAATATGTATGAACCAATTTTAACTAAATTTGTTAGGGATTTTTTTTAACCTAAGCCGAACAATGTTTGTACATAGTTTTTTTAAAACTAATCATCAATTTCAACATGGTGGCATTTTAAAAAGTTTATTTGTTTAGTAACACATCTTAAGCTACGTCATTTGAATTTAAAATACTAAGCAATCAATCGAGTAATTTACCTAGGACATAGTTTTTTCAAATCTTGAACTAGATTGCGAGCTTGACTTGTTAGAGCAGATGGGCAGTGGCTGTTCTCTATGAATATGAGTAGCCTCCTGTTGGGAATTATAGGTTCTCTGGATATTTTGATCCTCAAGGAAGAATTCCACATGAATCTCAACATGATACAAGATACTTACAGGCCTGGGTGCTTGTTCTATGCGAGTTGTTGACGTCACACGGAGGGAATGTTGGGTCAACCCTGTCTGGGATGGAAGTGTCTCCATGGCCAAATAACCTCAGTCTGCCGAGAAATGTGTTACGGTCTAGTTTGCGTCCAGTTGTTACATATGTTCTAGTAGTTTTAATATATATCAAGCTATTTCTGTCCAAAATATTTGCTATGCAAGTTAAACTTTGATCATAAGTAAATCAATGGTTAGCTTTTAATTTAGAAATAATATTTGTTTGTCCCGTTTCCAGAATATCCTTTAGTGGAGTCAAACATTTTACGACTAAAATATAATGTATAATTTAAAACTGCCTTGAAAGTGTTGTAGAGTGTAAACCTAATTTTGATTCTCAAAATATATAAATACAGTTTCTTTTCCCAAAGAGCCCCATCACCGTCAACAGTGGATGCGTACAATCCACAGGGATGATTTCTTACCGGGAACTTTTGCAGATATTTGAATGGATAATTTTTGTAAGCAAACTATAATCCTAGAATACCGTGATACAGGTGATGACGTATCTGTTTTAATAGTGCCTAGAAATATTTCCAAACTAACCAATGACGTCTATCCGTCAATTTTCCCAAATCAGCCCTTGTATCCCACCTCAGAGCCTCCAACTAAACGAACACCACCTGAAAAAATGAAGAGAAGAGTTAGATTGCCAAAATTTAAATAAATGGAATCAAGATGTTATTATTAAGATTTTCAGGATATTAAAGGCTCAATAAATACAGATCAGTTTACAAAAAGAGTCTGAAAATAGTATTATTCTCATTAAAATTGATATTTGTTGTGACATTCAATAAAATAAAGTGTAATTAAAAATCAACAATAACTTTATTGTTAAAATCTCACACAATCATGCGATAGTACCAAATTTAAAATTTAAATGGGTTTTGGAACCAGAAATGTTAGTTATCAGGTGTTCCAAACTAGAAAGTTTGTTGAGTCATCTGAGTTCATAAACTCCTCAAATGAAGATACAATGAAGCATGCATCAGAAATTTTAAAACATTGTTGGGATGCAATTGAGATTAACATTAAAACCATTTTTCGCGGGAACAAATTAATTTGGCAGTTGATAAAACCCAGATACACACAGAAAACTTTAAAATGGGCCTGTTCTGTTTATTTTTGTAATCTCGTGGCATTTAACAAATAAGAACTTATAATTTTTGACATTCCCCATCCTGATTATTTAAGACTCTCTCAATTACTAAGAACGGAAAGTTCAGGAATGCCTTACATCAAATATTTGTATGAAAAAGCCAAGATGTTGATGATGTTGATGATAATAAAAAGTTGTAAATTTATTAGTTAAGGAATTTTATGTAAAACCATCAATCTATTATAAAGTATTTTCTGACAATAAACTTTATGAGCAAGCTTTGTGTATAATAAAAACATTAACTTTATGTGGGTATCGTGTTTTAACATTACTATTAGACAATAATAGAGTGAACAGGAATATATTTACTAAATTATGTGATGGTGGTGTGTTGTATAGTTTAAAAAAATAATCAGATGAAGATTGTATCCATTGTTTGACTCAGGTCAGTTATTGACATACATTCGGAACAATAGATTGAATCAAAAGAACAAATTCTGGAGTCAGTCTCGGTGATTTGAAAAATCTACCTAGTATCTATCTAATCTGACCGCCCACATGACATCGCATTGGAATTTGACGAGGCACGGCTCTCTGAGCATCAAAGTGAGCTTCACCAGAGCTCTCACCGAAACCGTCATTTGTATCGTGTACGGGGAGTTTGCCAACATCATCACCATTGACAAGGACAGAAACGTTGTGACCGATTATGGAAGTTAATATAAATGGCTTTCCGCCCCTTACCCCCTTCATTTAAGCCATGGACGTCATTGTGGATTTCCAGGGCTTCATCGACGACAACAAAGAGTTTATCGTCAAGGAACTGAGTGTTTTATCTGTATGCGGCACATTACTTCAACATTGGGTGTTAAAACCCCCATACGCTATCGAGGAGCTTTCCACCGATGCCCGAAAGAAAGCCGACTATATAGTCAACAATCTGCACGGTATCACCTGGGATAGCGGTGACGTGGATTACAGCCTACTAGAATCCCTCATCTCCCGCGCCACAACGCGTGCAGAAACCGTCTACGTCAAGGGTGCGGAAAAGAAAAAGTTTCTAGTCAAATACACGTCTACACCCATCGTAGATCTGTAGGACAGAGGTTGTTCGTGTTTGAAAATACTTAAATTGGACCGCACCATGTGCATGGCTCATAGTTCTGTATGGAATTTTTGTTCAGACTCCATTGTTTGGGGACTTTGATATTGGATGATTGTTGATGAAGACGCACACCATAAGACGTTCGCTGAAAACCAGCCCGTGGTTCCGTTCTGTACGGTCGGGTGTTTTCCCTGCTGATCAACTACTCGCAAGAATAGCGCGACCTGCCACTCTAGTCTTCAACACCGATCCACACACCAAGCCTGGTACGCATTGGGTCGCCATCTTTATCAACAAAATGGCGTAGGAGAATATTTTGACAGTTATGGTTTTCCACCCTGCATAAAGTAACATTTAGCATTAATACGCAAAAACATTTCTCGCACTTCTCATAGCACGCTCGCTACAACTTCAAAGCATCGCCTCAGTCGTTTGCGGCCATTACTGTCTCATGTACCTTCTCTATCACGCCCAGAACATTCCGATGAAAACTTTCCTGAGCCTTTTCTCGCCCACCAATTATACAAACAACGACGCTAAGGTGGTGAGATATTACAACTAATTTTTCAAAACTGTAGGGTCCTGCCGCGCCTCAAGAGGCTGCATCCAATCAGCGTGCGCCTATAAAAGGGGCGTCCCGGCGGCGTGTCGACCATAACCACGACAACATCATGGAAGGTCAAGACGTTTGCACACGCAAAGCAAAGCCGGTGAAGCCTCTTGCCATCACCAGTATTTTCAACACTTTTTTGCCGCTGGATGAAATCGACGCCAAGCGAGTCATCGTCAGCATGAGTGTCAAGAGAAATCTTACGCGCTATGTCCAGCTAGAAAAATGCTGAGGGAACTGTGTGGTGTTTAACCTTACTTATTGGCAAGAACTGGACAACTACAAGTCGGTCATATTAATTTGTTTCAGCAACATGCAACCTCCTCAGAAGATTATTCTGACTCCTAGCTCACGGTTTTAAGGTCACGATCTATTCCTGTATTATCAAGCCGCCAAACTGGCAAAAGTCATCAGAGAAAACCCATTGCGACATCATTTAAGGTCGTGTCCCGACTTGTCTTGTCGACCCGCAAAACTGTCACCATGTATGAGTCACTGGGAAATAACCCATTACCACATAGGAGGTTACGACATTGCGATGACGACACTGGGAAAACTAATTACCACATAAGGGGTTGCAACACATACCTTGAAGGAGGGGAGGAGTGAGGGGAAGTGAAAGGGGTCTCAAGGCAGGGGGAACCATCTCTCACGCTCTTCGCTACGCTGCCGTCAGGAGAGGTTCGTGCTGTTTGTTCCGGGAAGTGAAAGGCAGTCCAACAGAGTGAGGGAGCAGTCTCTGTAACTTAGCTATATCTGTGCCGTGGAGATGTAAGGAGGGTGGGGAGTGAAAGAAAAGTGAAAGGGGCCTTACGGCCGTGATATGCTGTCAGCTGCTCGGCGGTCACACTCTATGCTCTGCTCCTGGACAGAGAGGATGCTCACTAGCGTTGCCGCCAACCGCTGTGGACCTCATGCCTATAAAAAGAACTACAACGCCCCGTCTCAATCCTACCCAGACAAAAAAAAACAATGAGCACAAATAAAAAACAAATGAGACTAAAATAAACAATTGAAAGGGGGTCAGGAGAATGGAAGGAGGGCCTGACCCCATGTTGTCATGGAAATAACCATGTAACCTTACATTGCATTGTGTTACATTCGGGCCCGCCCTATGCTGACATTAACGCATAACTCTCAGTATATCATACTACCCGCTCCAATTATACCGACTCTAATAGGATTCCTACAATGGTAATCTTCTCTATTGTAGTTCACGTAGGTTAATAAAACATAATAAAACAATTCTGAACAATATATTTTCACTACATAACCCAATTCAATATAATGAAACTGTTAATGTACTTACCAATTAAATCTTCTAACACTAGCAACCACCAAGGCTGGCCTACACCTAGCATCCTAAATTGACGAGTGGGTCGGGTGAGCTACGATGTTCCTACAAGACGTAGTCCTCACAGTCCTGTTCTACTAACGTGTAATGGGCCGTCCAACATTGAAGACGACTAGAGAATAACTATTCACCTGCCCTCTGATGGTAGAAAGATGAACTACTTTCATACCATCAGATGATTGAAAAGGCAGGCTGAAAATCTGATGGAGCAGTACCAACAAGATGTGTACGTGACTTTTTTAAGCCACCGTTGACGTCACCAAGCGTGTGTTCAGTTCTCCCACCTTCTTTCTATTGCGACGAAACCCCACTATATAATAGGCCGTGCTTGTATGCCAAACTGACTATCTTGACAACTACGACCGACGTAGGATCATTGTCTTGGACCTGGACAATGGCAGGATAAACATTTATATTGTATCGGAATCGTAACTATGGCGATTCGTGTAATTAACTCTGATTTATTTTCAACTTTTAGTCAATTTTTGTGTTATTAAAATTAATATTCTATTTTCTAAATCTAACTATTTCTTTACCTGATCGTTCAATATAAAATGAGACTATATTTTGTATGTCGCCACTTGGGCGCTAGAGTCTTTTGGAGTATTTATTCATTTAGATAGCCACAATTATTATTTTTTTGAAATTGAACGAGTTAAATGTAAAGTGTTTAGAATTGTGGATAATAGTATTTATTTTCTGTAAACATCGAGGTGACATTTTAAAATTTTATTTGCATATTGAAATATAGTAAAGTATAGTAACCTCCATTATTATTTTTGTGATTAATTATGAATATAATTAACTTTTGTATATTAAATAATCTTTTTCCAAAGTTTGTTCTAAATATGATATTCACATTATTATCTATTAAAAGAAGTAGTGTTTAGTTTCCTAATTCTGAGTCAGAATCCGATAGTCCCGGGGGAGTTTGACTAAAGTCTGTTAGCCAAACTCTCGCGTTATGTAGATTCTCTTATATAAAATGTACTGGTAAAGTTAACGTAAACTGAAGCCTTTATTCTTTGTATATACAGACACTAGAGACTGGAAATAAAATATGATTATTTTTTAAAACATATAAACTAGAAAAAAATGCAATAAAAGAAACAAATGACAATTTGAACAAAAATAATTAATTATATAAATTAAGTAAATCTGTATGTTGGGAATTTTGCTGTAGGTTGCCCCTGCACGTTGTGTGTTAAGGGGGAACCGCCACCAAATATCTAGAAACTTGTACTTCTAACCTCTTTAAATCTGATAGTAGTTATTATTTAATAGCTTAGTAAATTGTTCTCCTTTTAAAATAAAGGTTGATAGTTTCAATAAATTTATTTGGTTTCTGTAAATCCAACCAATAAAAAGATATAAAATATTGTAAGAATTTTAATTCTGTAAATTTATATTTTATCTAGCTATAATTTATTCTTAGGTGAATATTTATTTTGTTTCATGCTACTTTTAATTAATTCTAGTTAATTGCATTTTGTCGAAGGAAGCACCCATAATGGCCGCACTATGCTTGGAGGAAAGAAATGGACTCCAACATTGGGGGAAGGGGGGAGAGAAATGAAGAAGCGAGGTTTTGTTTTGTTTGGAAGTTTTAGCAAGTATCACTAAGAACACTAGTTTGAGACTTCTGTGCTAAGGGTCCGGAGTTCAATCCTCGGTCCCAGCACAAATTTATCTTATTGCCAAATCTTTACTTCACCTCTGACAAGACGTGTATTAATCACAACTTGTGAATGTGTGGAATGCGAGGCCTCCACTGTGGTTCGGATTCCACGTTAAACTGTAGGTCCTCCATTTGATCTCACAATCACCCTACCATTGCACATGAGCGTGAGTGTGTATAACCCGAACGGGTAGTAATACGTGGAGCTAGTAATAATAATAATAATAATAATAATAATAATAATATAATTAAAACGGAGGCCATGAGGAACAATAAACCACCACCCTCTAAAGTACAAAACTCCGAACAAATAAATGAAATAGCTATTCCTCGGTAAGTGTTGGAATTTAAATTGTACCT